>CASHTC010000268.1:0-2500 GCA_949357725.1 Hyperoplus immaculatus
CGTGTGTGTGTGTGTGTGTGTGTGTGTGTGTGTGTGTGTGTGTGCGTGTGTGTGTGAGAGAGAGAGTGTGTGATGTGCGTGTGTCATAAACTCACAAGAGACGGTCTGATGTGTGTGTGTGTGTGAGAGAGAGAGAGAGTGTGTGTGTGTGTGTCTGTTCATGTATGTGTGTGTGTGTGTGTGTGTGTGTACGTGTGTCTGTGTGTGTCTCTCTCTCTCTCTCTCTGTGTGTGTGTGTGTGTGTGTGTGTGTGTGTGTGTGTGTGTGTGTGTGTCTCTCTCTCTCTCTCTCTGTGTGTGTGTGTGTGTGTGTGTGTGTGTGTGTGTGTGTGTGTGTGTGTGTGTGATATGCTGGGAGAAATACTCTTGATCTTTCACTTAAGTAAAAGCAGAAAGCAAAATAAAAAACAGGCTGAAAATATAAAATACTGCGTCACAAGGGAAAGCCCTGAGCTCAAAATGTTATCTGAGTATTAAGAACGGTAACTTCTCCAGTGTCAATATTTATAAGTACATTATTCTGTTGGTTATCCCAGATAAATAGAGGGCAAAATTCTCCAAACATATTCAAAATACTTCTCCAGTAGTATAAATGATGGTCTTTTCTGCAATCCCTCCATATTGTCCAACCCTGTCCCATCAAAATGACGTTCCCAGAGGACTATTCGGCATTCTCCGTAATCACGGACAAACTACGTTTTTTCAGTCAAACGTAATCGAGAATGCCGAATAGTCCCTCTGGGAACGTAATTTTGATGAGACAGGGTTGTAGTGTCAGCTCTTTTAGCCTATCTGTGATGCACTTACGCCCCTTTTGCTCCAAGCCCTCGATATAGAGGTATAACGGTACACAAAAGTCAAGGTTTGGTATGTACGGTACGGTTCTCGGTTAAGAAAAAAAAAAAATGCGTGTTTCTAGTAAATTTTTCTTTGCTGAAAGTGAGTGAAACCATTTAAGAAGCTTTTAGGCATAAAGGCAATGGAAAGTTTATTTCTGTAGCACAATTCAGACACAAGGCCGTTCAAAGAAGTGCTTTACCGGGGTCATGAAATACATCAAGACTAACATACATCAAGTATAGATGTATTAGTGTCTTTCCATAGTAAAAATAATAAAAATATTTATTATATTCGCTTCTTGTTATCCATATAATCTCTATACAATCTATCTATACAATTGGCTATACTCTATTTGACGCAATTCAGACACAAGGCCATTCAAAGTGCTTTACAGGGGCGAGATTAAAATACATCAAGTACAGAATAGACATAAGAAAAGCCAGGAGAGAAAAAAATAAAAAAAATAAAAATCACGGGTTAAATAGGAAAAAGAAAAATGTAGCCGTGTGTTGCCCAAAGGCCGCAGAGGTGAGGGCTTAAGCACAGGGGGCTTTGGCTAAAGGGTGGAGCCATTGGTGCAGGTTAAGGGTTAATATGAAGGTTATAATTATCCTCTTAAGTAAGTTTGCTTCACTTGCTATTAAAGGTGCAGTCAGTGATTCTGGAGAACGCTTGTTGTCAAAATCAGTGAATATCTCCTCATGATCCCGCTACCTGTCTGTACTGTGTGTGCGCTGAGAAAAATTCCAGTGTTAATGCCCAGCCTAGGCTCTGTAAACGGGCATGTTGCTAGGTACAGTGGGCCCCTTCGTTTACATACCAGAAAAAATTCTTGGAGAAAAATCATGGCTGTGTGAGTCAATGTCTATTGTTCTAGTGGAAAGTAGCTTAAGCTTAATGTTTAAATTAATGTACACACTAACACTAGGCCTATTTATTCTTTGTTTATCATAAAAAATAATGACGTAGTACCTGTAAAATTGTGCATTTTTCCGGACGATTTTGTGCTTTTTATGAGCATTTTGGAGAACCCCTAAGGCAGATAGAATATGCTGAAATAAGATGGCCTCTAAAAGTTAATAGGTTTAGTAGTTATACTTTAAAGCTGCAGTGTGTAGAATTTTGTGTTTTATTTCCTAGCAGATTTTGTAGAAAGTAATTATAATATCCATAAGTACGTTTAATTTAGTGCATACTAGCTGAACATTTTTTTTTTTTATTATTTTTTTTCCCCCTTAGAAAGGGTCTCATATATGTCCATATTTCTCCATATCTTGGACCAAGGCCTTGTCACCGCTATTTTGGAAGTGTCATAGTTGGAATGTCATCGGGTGCATAAAATTTAGAATTGTTCTTGTCCTTGAAGGCCACTGTAGCTTCTGTTATTATTCTAAAGGGTTGGGGTTACCCAGGGAGCGTTGCATTCTAGAACTTTGTAGAACTTTCTTGATGATATCATATTACACACTGCACCTTTCAATCTTAGTCACGTAAATAAATGTTAATCTGAAGTATCTTAAAGGTGGTCTCAGCAATTCTGGAGAATGCTCGTTGACAAAGCCTAGGCTCTGTAAACTGTCATGTTAGTAGTTATGATGGGCCCCTTTGTTTACATACCAGTTTACAGAGCCTAGGCTGTGTATTAACACCTGATGTTTTTT
>CASHTC010000268.1:12500-20000 GCA_949357725.1 Hyperoplus immaculatus
GTAGCATGTCGGCCTGTAAACTCCAAATGGAAAAAGTAACACGCTCTGAAAACGACTCAATGTGTTTCCCTGCTGCCAGTTTGCTAACTATGCCACCTCATGAGATACTGGAGGGCTGATTTCTTGTATTTAAAGGTGCAGTGTGTAATATGACATCATCAAGAAAGTTCTACAAAGTTCTAGAATGCAACGCTCCCTGGGTAACCCCAACCCTTTAGAATAATAACAGAAGCTACAGTGGCCTTCAAGGACAAGAACAATTCTAAATTTTAAACAATGCACCTGATGACATTCCAACTATGACACTTCCAAAGTATGGAGAAATATGGACATATATGAGACCCTTTCTAAGCAAAATAATAATAATTATAAAAAAAAAATTCAGCTATTATGCACTAAATTAAACGTACTTATGGATATTATAATTATTTTCTACAAAATCTGCTAGGAAATACAACCCAAAATTCTACACACTGCAGGTTTAAAGTCACTATGAGTAACTTTTAAATATTTCTGAAACAGTCAAATTTTTCCTCTGATGATCATAAATTACATGTAACAGCAAAAAACGTCTAACCACTAAATTTTTTTCGCATTTTAGGAAGTTGTAGACCTATGTTTTTTGGTACAATGAAAATAAATAATTCGTATCTTTCCTTATCATTTCAGGAAAGGGGAAAAATCCCTGCGGTGTAAAGGAGCGGCGGGCTGAAAAATCCGTCTGTGGTTTTGGATAAGCGGATAAGCAGCAAACCCTTACAGTGCTTAACAAACAACAATAATAATAATAATCAATTAAAATCTATCAAAAAAACAATTCTACGTATATTTGGTTGGCGGTAGCGACGGCGGCCATGTTTCCCTCCTCCCTCCTCCTCGTCCTGCTATTGGTCGGCCCGGCCCTGATGACATCATCGGGTTCCAAGGAGCTCGAGGTCAAAGGTCAAAGGTCACCGAGAGACACCCAGCAAGGCTCCATAAAGGTGGGTGGGACTGAGAGTGTGTGTGGGTGGGTGGGGGGAGTGTGTGTGGGTGTGTGTGGGTGGGGGGAGTGTGTGTGGGTGTGTGTGGGGGGGGGGAGGAGTGTGTGTGTGTGTGTGTGTGGGTGGGTGAGGGGAGTGTGTGTGTGTGTGTGGGGGGGGAGGAGTGTGTGTGTGTGTGTGGGGGGGGGGAGGAGTGTGTGTGTGTGTGTGTGTGGGTGGGTGAGGGGAGTGTGTGTGTGTGTGGGGGGGGGAGGAGTGTGTGTGTGTGTGTGTGGGGGGGAGGAGTGTGTGTGTGTGGGTGGGAGGGTGTGGGGATAGTTCTCTAGTACTTCATATGTGGAGAAAATTCATTTTGAGATTTCAGGGAAAGCAGAGCAGTTTAAACAGATATGTCAGCCTTTCCTGGACTATATAACAGCACTGAAGGGACCTACATGACACCTCGTTGACTCTTTATTTTCTGCTTAACATTTACCTTTAGTTTAAACAATGTCCTTAGAAACCTGTAAAGTAGAGTACGCCATGTTGGTGTGTGTGTGTGTGTGTGTGTGTGTGTGTGTGTGTGTGTGTGTGTGTGTGTGTGTGTGTGTGTTCTTAAAAATAAAAAATATAGAATTAAAGTATTGACATTTTTTTGCAGGTGGTGATCTCGGAGGGCTGTGTCACTCAGGGAGATTCATCGGACGGCAGCCAGGGAGGTAAAAACCTGCAGTTAAATATCATGCACTCAAATTTACTACAATTTCTACTTGAAAAATAGTAAATCCGCTTCCACCTCTGAGTTTTGAGGTATGAGGTTTCTCAAATATTAAAAAGCATTTAAAGGTGCAGTCAGTGATTCTCGAAGAAAAAAAAATTCCTTAGCGCACACATAGAACAGACAGGTAGCGGACCATGAGGACGACATTATTTGAATTGTGTCTGAATTGCGCTACAGAAATAAACTTACCTTGCCATTAAAAACTGATGAATTCTTACATGACTGTCTCCTGCTCATCTCTCCCCTGTGTCTCTCTGTCTGTCTGTCTGTCTGTCTGTCTGTCTGTCTGTCTGTCTGTATCTCTGTCTGTATCTCTGTCTGTCTGTCTGTCTGTCTGTCTGTCTGTCTGTCTGTCTGTCTGTCCGTCTGTATCTCTCTCTGTCTGTCTGTCTGTCTGTCTGTCTGTCTGTCTGTCTGTCTGTATCTCTGTCTGTCTGCCTGTCTGTCTGTCTGTCTGTCTGTCTGTCTGTCTGTCTGTCTGTCTGTCTGTCTGTCTGTCTGTCTGTCTGTCTGTCAGGTAAAGAGATGGACCTTGCTCCCGGTTCTCCTCTGGTTCTCACCACTAGGATCAAACTGGTCCCGTTCGGCCCCAGTTCAAGCCCTGGCCCCGGGTCTGGTTCTGGGTCCTGTGGGTGTGATTCGGACCTCGCTGCGCTGCGTGAGCGACTAGAGCGACTAGAGAGAGAGGTATGTGAGGAGAATTTTTTTTTTTTTTTAACCTTTATTTCTACAGGTAAATCCCATGGAGACCGAAGACTCTTTTTCAAGGGAGACCTGTTTTCCTTTCCCACGTTACCAATCGCACACACATTCATACACCAATAGCAGCAGGCTAACTATCAACATTCACACGAGGCAAGGTGGGTGAAGTGTCTTGCCCAAGGACACAACAACTATGACACAGGTGGCAGGGCGGGGATCGAACCTCCAACCCTTTGATCATCGGCCGACCCGCTCTACCAACTGAGACACAGTCGCCACAAACCTTAATTTAACCAGGAAAGTCTCATTTGAGATTAAAAAACCTCTATTTCGAGGGAGTTCTGGCCAAGAGGAAGCAACAAGTTACACGCATACTCTCACAATATTACACTCACTACATATAAACAGAAATTATAAAGATAAAAAACTGTTATCAATTAAAATAATAAGAAACAGTTACAAGTAAATTAAAATCACTACAATTAATCAAATGAGATCTTATGTAAACCAGCAGAGCATTTAGGATTTAATCGATATTGTATTTCTCTCATCACAGGTGTCGGCGCTCAGGGAGAAATGTGCCGGAGCAGAAGGAGGCTGCTGTTCCTCTAAGGAGAGCAAAGGTACAGAAACAATATTTAAGATAATTTTTTGGGCATTTTCAAGCTTTATTAGACAGTACAGAGTTGAAATGGGGAGACAGACAGAGAGGGGGGGGGGATGACCTGCAGTAAAGGTCCACGGGTCTGATTGGAACCCGTGACCACTGCAACAAGGACTGAGACTATATGGTGCACGCTCTATCCACTACGCCACCGGAGCGCCCAGTTAATACAAATATTTAAAAAAAATAACTAAAACACGTTGATTGTTTAAAAATAAAAAAAGTAAAAGGTTAGAAAAGTTACAACTTTCAAGGGCAACTGTCTGAAAGCTGTTAGCTGCTAGAAGGGGTATTTCTCTCTCACATTGAAACTGAATTAAAATCAGTCCTACGGTGGCCCTAGAGTGCCAAAGACAAAAGCAATTCACTCAACATAACAGCATCGGTGAGACTGGAACTGAAATTGTAGGAACATATTAGTGACTGATCCTCGTTCTGAATGGATGCTCTGTCTCTCATTTACGACGCTGAAGTTAACTTTCAAAGTTTGCTGTCGTCTTGTGGGAATTGCTGTTGTGTTTTATGCTGTCGGGCCACCGTACAGGCCCCCGAAATAAGCGGCAAAGTCATACGCGACCATGTGCCACGTGGCCCAGCTTGGTAACGCAAGATATTCAAATTCAAGTTGGTTTTCATTTCATTTTCATTCACTCCAATGAAAAATTTACAAGAAAAACATCATCCCTGTCGACATTAGTACGGTCATTAATGGTGCGTTCCTTTGTACTCGGAACTCGGAAATTTCCGACTTCCGACATGGAAAAGTGCAATAAAACGGTTGTTCAACTGGGAATTCCGAGTCGGAACTCGGGCAACGTCTGCCTCTCCCGACTTCACTGAGATGACGCAGATTACGTCACAACAGCAATCTGAACCGTTAAACTGGCTAAAAAGAGTGATTTTGAAGTCCATATGTTGAGTCACGGCTGAATTGTAGTCTATTGGATCTACCGGTACCTGGCAACGGTTACTTGATGTAGCCTACCGTTTAATTATTTGGATGAGAAAGGAGGTCCATACTTTCCCGAGCAGATGCACTGGAACACCGACAGGTCGGAACTCGGAACTACCAAGTCGGAAATTTAGGAGTTCCGAGTACAAAGGAACGCAGCATAAATCATCTTGGTGCACTCACAGCTGCAGAGAATGGAAATAATGAAGTGCAGTAGTGTTGTACTTAAGCTCAGTGCCTGTATGAGCAATATATGTATGTAGTCAAAGAGGCTTTTGTTCATCTAAGGAGAGCAAAGGTAAAAAATGCTTTATTGATAGTGTAGAGACAGAGGTGAAATGGGGCAGAGAGGGGAGTGACATGCAGAGGACGACCGCGGGCTGGAATCGAACCCCGGGTCCGCTGCTGGCCGAGGCCCATGGGGGAGGGGGGGGGGGGGGGGGGGGCGCCCTACCAACTGAGCTAAGGGCGCCCCCACAAACATTTAATTTTCATTCCATTTATTTACGGCTCTTGACAAAAGACATGTAATCCAACACCAACACAGTATTATGACCACATGTCAGTAGAGGCATCAATCACCTTGCTGCACACACAGCTGCACAGAATAGAAATAATGAGGTGTACGGTGTTGTACTTAAAGGAATACTTCACCCATACGGAACCGGCGTTCTATCATTATAAAATCACAATTATAATATAATGAATGAGGTTTTTCTTCCCTCAGTCTTCCCTCAGTCTTCCCTTTCCACACATGGGAACATGTAGGGTTAGACAGTGAGACCATAAAACACTCTTTCTGCCTTTTCTCAGGCTAGGATGAACCGATTTCTAACTTGTTTGCACATTTATACTTCATAGCATCTCAGAGTTCAATTCACCTTCATATTCCCACCGGTGAAGTAGGTCTTTAAGCTCAGTGCTTGTATACGTGTGTATAGTCATTCTGAATCCATGTGAGTGAAAGTCTATTCGACAGGTTTACGGTAGAAACACTCCATCACTCACATCCTCCATCGGACCTCCGCACTGAACACATTACAAACTGGCAGAACTCAGGGGCATGAGCTAACTCTGTGTGTGTGTATGTGTGTGTGTGTGTGTGTGTGAGTGTGTGTGTGTGTGTGTGTGTGTGTGAGACTGTGTGTGAGAAAACCAATTTGAGTATAAGACCTTAAGAGTGAGGAATTTTTTTTGGATGGTGAGCATATTTTGTCCGGTTCTCCCTTTGGGACAGGCCTTTAAAGGGCTGTTTGAGGGTTAACACTAGGTTTTAAGGACAGGCCTTTAAAGGGCTGTTTGAGGGTTAACACTAGGCTTTAAGGACAGGCCTTTAAAGGGCTGTTTGAGGGTGAACACTAGGCTTTAAGGACAGGCCTTTAAAGGGCTGTTTGAGGGTGAACACTAGGTTTTAAGGACAGGCCTTTAAAGGGCTGTTTGAGGGTGAACACTAGGTTTTAAGGACAGGCCTTTAAAGGGCTGTTTGAGGGTTAACACTAGGTTTTAAGGACAGGCCTTTAAAGGGCTGTTTGAGGGTTAACACTAGGTTTTAAGGGCAGGCCTTTAAAGGGCTGTTTGAGGGTTAACACTAGGTTTTAAGGGCAGGCCTTTAAAGGGCTGTTTGAGGGTTAACACTAGGTTTTAAGGACAGGCCTTTAAAGGGCTGTTTGAGGGTTAACACTAGGTTTTAAGGACAGGCCTTTAAAGGGCTGTTTGAGGGTTAACACTAGGTTTTAAGGTTCAGGTATGAATTAGGTTTATGTTAGGGTTAGTGTAAGGGTTGGGGTTAGGCATTTAGTTTGGATGGTTAGGGTTAGGGTAAGGGGCTAGGGAATGCATTATGTCAATGAATGTCCTCACAAGTATAGCTGTACAAACCCGTGTGTGTGTGTGTTTGTGTGTGTGTGTTTGTCCTCAACCCTCTGCCCAGTGTGATCTCAGTCTCCCAATAACCAGTGCAGCTTTACCACACCTAACAACAAAACACACACACACACACACACACACACACACACACACACACACACACACCCCACACACACACACACACAGGGGGATAATCACAGCTCGCTACACTCTAATTGAAGAGGATTACTTCTCCAAATGAACGGAGAATAGTCTTGTTGTATCTTGTAGAACACATGTTTAAACGAACGGCCATTATTTCAGGGTGGGGCACTTGCTGTGACGCACACACACACACACACACACAGTCAGACACACACACACACACACACACACACACACACACACACACACACACACACTACAGTATAACTAATAGCCTCTAAATCATCTTCTGGATATTTGATTTGGGCCAAAAGTCTGGGAGCAATAGAACAGTCATGAAACTTGTATTTAGCATTTGTGCACCTGTGTCCAGAAACAAACCCCACCAGACCTGAATATTGGCCCATTCATGTTCTCACCGGATGGTCCTGAGTGTCCTTGATTTCCTTGAAACGGATTAAACAAAAGCCATGAATAAAAATGACTTCAGATTTCATTTTACAGAAGTAATATTAAACTCTTCGTTTAATGAATGCAACAAAATGTAACTTTTCCATTATTTTTGTGACATAGAAAAAGAAACATCTACTTTCCGTAAGCAAGTCGGGCACCAAAATCTGTGTCCAACTTTCGAGAAGCAAACCCCCACCAGAGTTGAATATCGGCGCATTCATGTTCTCACCGGATGGTACGAGTTTTTCTAAATGGGAAGTTTTTCATCTGCTCTCCAGTTGGAAAGTGGGAATGTAGTTTAAACACCAAACAACGTGTGCTCTGGTGGCGTAGTGGATAGAGCGTGTACCATATTGGCTCCGGCCTTCGTTGCAGTGGTCGCGGGTTCAAATCCGACCCGTGGACCTTTACTGCAGGTCATCCTCTCTCTCTCTCTCTCTCTCACTCTCTGTCTCTGTCTCCCCATTTCAACTCTGTACTGTCTAATAAAGCTTGAAAATGCCAAAAAAATAATCTTTGAAAAATACAACAACATGGATGCTACGAATTGGACTGTTACTGCCCGGAGATTTTAAACTCAAAATGTAACTTTTCAAGTATTTTTGTGACAATAAATAGAAGAAAAGACAGCTACTTCAACCGGCATGTCGATGACGCATATGACGTCACGTGAGCAAGTCGGGCACCAAAATCTTCCCTGACTTTCCGTGCTGTTGTTTCCGACTTGAGCTGTCAGTTGTTCTCGTGCATTTCTCCCCACTCCGACGCTTGTGTTTTTCCGATGTGTCCGACACACACACATGAACGCGCCAAATGTTTCACTGTGACTTTGTAGCACCATGGTATCAGTGTGCGTCTGCCTGAATCGAAGTTCACAGTAGCCTCGTTTGAGTAGGAGCGCGTCTTGCTGAGCGCACCGCATTTTTGCTGTGCGCTCAGCAAGACGCGCGTCATAATTGCGCAGGTCTGAGCAAGA
>CASHTC010000268.1:25000-30000 GCA_949357725.1 Hyperoplus immaculatus
GAGGAACCAGATACCTCATGATTACTGGGAGGAGGAACCAGAGACCTCATGGTTACTGGGAGGAGGAACCAGAGACCTCATGGTTACTAGGAGGAGGAGCCACAGACCTCATGGTTACTGGGAGGAACCAGAGACCTCATGGTTACTGGGAGGAGGAACCAGAGACCTCATGGTTACTGGGAGGAGAAAGTAGAGACCTCATGGTTACTGGGAGGAGGAACCAGAGACCTCATGGTTACTGGGAGGAACCAGAGACCTCATGGTTACTGGGAGGAGGAACCAGAGGTTACTCATGGTTACTGGGAGGAGGAACTAGAGACCTCCTGGTTACTGGGAGGAGGAACCAGAGACCTCATGGTTACTGGGAGGAGGAACCAGAGACCTCATGGTTACTGGGAGGAGGAACCAGATACCTCATGGTTACTGGGAGGAGGAACCAGAGACCTCATGGTTACTGGGAGGAGGAACCAGAGACCTCATGGTTACTGGGAGGAACCACATACCTCATGGTTACTAGGAGGACTTAGAGACAGTGTTTACTTGAATATTTTCTCACTTGCGAAACATCTGCTACATCCTCACTGGGTGCGGGGGAACTATCTTTTTTTTAGCAATAAATCTTTTTCAACCAAAATCCTATAAAAATCTCACATCATCCAATTTTTAGAAATCCCTCTACACTATCATTTTGGCTTTGTTTTTCCCCCCATGAGCGTTAGGCCGTTTTATAGCATCAGGGAATATTCTTTTTACATATTTTGTTGTGTGAGAAGAGATTGCCCGTACCAGATGCTTTGCTTGAGTCATATATCTTCTCACATAATAAGTTAAAGGTGCTACGAGGAACCTTTAAATATTTCTGAAACAGTCTCATGTTTCCTCTGATGATCATGAATTACATGTAACAGCAAACGAGACCATCAGTGCAAAGAACGCTATTTTTATATAGTTTTTTTCTTAATGCCTTTGTCATGGGTGTACGCTCACCCAGAAACAACAGCTTGTGTGGTAAAAACACTACTGCTTTATACCAAAGGGGGGCGCTAGAATTAACCCAAACTGAAAGTTCCTTTTTGCACCTTTAATAGTTCAAATGCCAGAAAATTTAAGAAAAACAATATAAAAACAGCATTCCTTGCTACTGATGGTCTCGTTTGCTGTTACATGTCATTAATGATCATCAGAGGGAAAATGAGAAATATTTCAGAAATATTAAAAAGTTCCTGTTTGTGCATGCGTGTGTGTATGTGTGTGTCTGTGTGTGTGCGTGTGTATGTGTATGTGTGTGTCTGTGTGTGTCTGCATAACTCCTGAGCAAGTCTATGTCCCTTCCCCTTGCCTCCTTGTATCTGTTTTGTTGTTGTTTACGCTGTTGTCATCGGCGTTGCCAGGATACGTGAGCAAATGACCTCGTCCGTTTAATGGAACTTGTTCAAGTGACGGAACTGTTACATTACCACGGAAACAACGGAATCCAGATATTTTTTTTTGCCTATAAGATTGTCCCACACACACTAAACTAAACAGCGTAATGACTTTCTGTGTGTGTGTGTGTGTGTGTGTGTGTGTGTGTGTGTGTGTGTGTGTGTGTGTGTGTGTGTGTGTGTGTGTGTGAGCACTGGATCCTGTTAGGGCCAAAACATCTGAGTGTTAAATGTTTTACCAAATGTAAGAGAACAGACCCTTAGGAGAGGGAGGGAGGTGTGTGTGTGTGTGTGTGTGTGTGTGTGTGTGTGTGTGTGTGTGTGTGTGTGTGTGTGTGTGTGTGTGTGAGGTGAGATAAGTGGGACACAGTTACTGTTTAGTATGTGTCACTGCACCTGTTTTCGCAGCATTTTTGGAGCAACAAATTGTGAATGGAGGGAATTTTGAAAAAAAAATACTCTTTCCAAATGTTTTTTTTATGTCTGCTAGAGGCACTGCACCTAGACTGGTTCTATCATGGTACTGAGAAAGAGATGGATGGATGGATAGATAGATAGATAGATAGATAGACAGATAGATAGATAGATAGATAGATAGATAGATAGATAGATAGATAGATAGATAGATAGATAGATAGATAGATAGATAGACAGATAGATAGATAGATAGATAGATAGATAGATAGATAGATAGATAGATAGATAGATAGATAGATAGATAGATAGATAGATAGATAGATAGATAGATAGATGGACGGACGGACGGACGGACAGACAGACAGACAGACAGCTAGATAGATAGATAGATAGATAGATAGACAGACAGACAGACAGACAGACAGACAGACAGATGGATAGATAGAGTAGATAAATGGATGGATAGATAGACAGACAGACAGACAGACAGACAGATAGATAGATAGATAGATAGATAGACAGACAGACAGACAGACAGACAGACAGACAGACAGACAGACAGACAGACAGACAGACAGATAGATAGATAGAGTAGATAAATGGATGGATAGGTAGACAGACAGACAGACAGACAGACACTTTTGTTTGATTTCTTCAACATACAGCAAATGCAGAAAAGATCCCATTCTGATTCTCTCCAGTCAAGGCCATATCTACGATTCAAGACGATAAAAAATTGAAAAATCATAAAATCCAAGGTCCCTCAAACGCTTACAAAAATAACTCTACAGCAGTGGAAAAAAATGTAGAGGCCACTCCAAATATTCAGTGTCTCTTGTTTAACTCTTTAAAAGGCATATGTTTGAGTAGAATGAACATTTTGGTTTCATGAAATAATCAACTGACAACATTTCTACCAAATTCCCTCCAAAAATATTGTCATTACAAGCATTTGCATTGAATAATGTAGAGATGAAGATTGAAGAAAAATCCAGACTGGTCTCTTAATTTATTTATTTTTTAATACGTGTTGAACTGCTTTGAACTCTTATCTGTTTCTCTAAATATTTTGGCCTAAAAAGAAATTGCTGTAATTCAAAAAAACGCACTGATATCTGAAAGTATTTTGAAATCCCAGCACCATATGTTTTAGTATTACACCAGATACCAACAGCTGTTTGGGACAATTCACTGGTGAAACATTTTGGCCCATCTTTTTGAAGGGCTGTCATAATACAGCTCCGGAAAAAGTTAAGAGACCAGTCTGGATGTTTCTTCAATCTTCATCTCTACATTACTTAATGGAAATGCTCTTTAATGACAAAAAATGTATTGGAATTTGGTAGAAATGTTGTCAGTAGTTTATATTATAAAACCAAAATGTTCATTCTGCTTAAACATATGCCTATAAAGAGTAAAACGAGAGACACTGAACATTTGGAGTGGACGCTTCATTTGTTGTGCAGACCAGATGATAACTCTTATTGACTTTTTATGTTCTAGTGCCACGATGAGGTTAACATTTCGTTAGCCTCATAGCATAATTGCCTAAATCATATTTACTCTACATCTACTATATTCTACATCTACTTTACCCTACTCTATAATCCTTAAAATGTGACTTAGGCAATTATGCTATTAGGCTAACGAAAAGTAGATGTAGAGTAGAGTAGATGTAGAATAGAGTAGAGTAAATGTGACTTAGGCAATTATGCTATTAGGCTAACGAAAAGTAGATGTAGAGTAGAGTAGATGTAGAATAGAGTATAGAAAATGTGACTTCGGCAATTATGCTATTAGGCTAACGAAAAGTAGCTGTAGAGTAGAGTAGATGTAGAATAGAGTAGAGTAAATGTGACTTAGGCAATTATGCTATTAGGCTAACGAAAAGTAGATGTAGAGTAGAGTAGATGTAGAATAGAGTAGAGTAAATGTGACTTAGGCAATTATGCTATTAGGCTAACGAAAAGTAGATGTAGAGTAGAGTAGAGTAAATGTGACTTAGGCAATTATGCTATTAGGCTAACGAAAAGTAGCTGTAGAGTAGAGTAGATGTAGAATAGAGTAGAGTAAATGTGACTTAGGCAATTATGCTATTAGGCTAACGAAAAGTAGCTGTAGAGTAGAGTAGATGTAGAATAGAGTAGAGTAAATGTGACTTAGGCAATTATGCTATTAGGCTAACGAAAAGTAGATGTAGAGTAGAGTAGATGTAGAATATAGTAGAGTAAATGTGACTTAGGCAATTATGCTATTAGGCTAACGAGAAGTAGATGTAGAGTAGAGTAGATGTAGAATAGAGTAGAGTAAATGTGACTTAGGCAATTATGCTATTAGGCTAACGAAAAGTAGATGTAGAGTAGAGTAGATGTAGAATAGAGTAGAGTAAATGTGACTTAGGCAATTATGCTATTAGGCTAACGAAAAGTAGATGTAGAGTAGAGTAGATGTAGAATAGAGTAGAGTAAATGTGACTTAGGCAATTATGCTATGAGGCTAACGAAAAGTAGATGTAGAGTAGAGTAGATGTAGAATAGAGTAGAGTAAATGTGACTTAGGCAATTATGCTATTAGGCTAACGAAAAGTAGATGTAGAGTAGAGTAGATGTAGAATAGAGTAGAGTAAATGTGACTTAGGCAATTATGCTATTAGGCTAACGAAAAGTAGATGTAGAGTAGAGTAGATGTAGAATAGAGTAGAGTAAATGTGACTTAGGCAATTATGCTATTAGGCTAACGAAAAGTAGATGTAGAGTAGAGTAGATGTAGAATAGAGTAGAGTAAATGTGACTTAGGCAATTATGCTATTAGGCTAACGAAAAGTAGATGTAGAGTAGAGTAGATGTAGAATAGAGTATAGAAAATGTGACTTAGGCAATTATGCTATTAGGCTAACGAGAAGTAGATGTAGAGTAGAGTAGATGTAGAATAGAGTAGAGTAAATGTGACTTAGGCAATTATGCTATTAGGCTAACGAAAAGTAGATGTAGAGTAGAGTAGATGTAGAATAGAGTAGAGTAAATGTGACTTAGGCAATTATGCTATTAGGCTAACGAGAAGTAGATGTAGAGTAGAGTAGATGTAGAATAGAGTATAGAAAATGTGACTTAGGCAATTATGCTATTAGGCTAACGAAAAGTAGATGTAGAGTAGAGTAGA
>CASHTC010000269.1:0-5000 GCA_949357725.1 Hyperoplus immaculatus
ATAGTTAGCTTAGTTAGCTTAGCACCCTAGTGCTAAGCCTACCCTGCGTGGTAGCTGCTGCTATCGGTGTATGAATGTGTGTGTGACTGGGTGAATGTGTACAAAAACAATGTAAAGCGCTTTGAGTCAGTGATAAACGGAGATATAGCGCTATACAAGTCCATTTACCATTTAGTTTAAACAATGTCGTTAGAAACCTGTAAAGTAGAGGACGCCATGTTAGCTGTTATAGAAACCTGTAAAGTAGAGTACGCCATGTTAGCTGTTATAGAAACCTGTAAAGTAGAGGACGCCATGTTAGCTGTTATAGAAACCTGTAAAGTAGAGTACGCCATGTTAGCTGTTATAGAAACCTGTAAAGTAGAGTACGCCATGTTAGCTGTTATAGAAACCTGTAAAGTAGAGTACGCCATGTTAGCTGTTATAGAAACCTGTAGAGTAGAGTACGCCATGTTAGCTGTTATAGAAACCTGTAAAGTAGAGTACGCCATGTTAGCTGTTATAGAAACCTGTAAAGTAGAGTACGCCATGTTAGCTGTTATAGAAACCTGTAAAGTAGAGGACGCCATGTTAGCTGTTATAGAAACCTGTAAAGTAGAGTACGCCATGTTAGCTGTTATAGAAACCTGTAAAGTAGAGGACGCCATGTTAGCTGTTATAGAAACCTGTAAAGTAGAGTACGCCATGTTAGCTGTTATAGAAACCTGTAAAGTAGAGGACGCCATGTTAGCTGTTATAGAAACCTGTAAAGTAGAGGACGCCATGTTAGCTGTTATAGAAACCTGTAAAGTAGAGTACGCCATGTTAGCTGTTATAGAAACCTGTAAAGTAGAGTACGCCATGTTAGCTGTTATAGAAACCTGTAAAGTAGAGTACGCCATGTTAGCTGTTATAGAAACCTGTAAAGTAGAGGACGCCATGTTAGCTGTTATAGAAACCTGTAAAGTAGAGTACGCCATGTTAGCTGTTATAGAAACCTGTAAAGTAGAGTACGCCATGTTAGCTGTTATAGAAACCTGTAAAGTAGAGGACGCCATGTTAGCTGTTATAGAAACCTGTAAAGTAGAGTACGCCATGTTAGCTGTTATAGAAACCTGTAAAGTAGAGGACGCCATGTTAGCTGTTATAGAAACCTGTAAAGTAGAGGACGCCATGTTAGCTGTTATAGAAACCTGTAAAGTAGAGTACGCCATGTTAGCTGTTATAGAAACCTGTAAAGTAGAGTACGCCATGTTAGCTGTTATAGAAACCTGTAAAGTAGAGTACGCCATGTTAGCTGTTATAGAAACCTGTAGAGTAGAGTACGCCATGTTAGCTGTTATAGAAACCTGTAAAGTAGAGTACGCCATGTTAGCTGTTATAGAAACCTGTAAAGTAGAGTACGCCATGTTAGCTGTTATAGAAACCTGTAAAGTAGAGTACGCCATGTTAGCTGTTATAGAAACCTGTAAAGTAGAGTATGCCATGTTAGCTGTTATAGAAACCTGTAAAGTAGAGTACGCCATGTTAGCTGTTATAGAAACCTGTAAAGTAGAGGACGCCATGTTAGCTGTTATAGAAACCAGGCCCCCAAGATGCTGCCTTCTCCGAGCAGCCAGCATGGACTAGTGGCCAACCCATTGGTACTGCATGCTGTGAATGGGAGCTTATTTTCCATGGAGCCCAGAGGCAGATTTCCCCGTCCACACAATACAAGCGGCGAACAAGATTGTGTCTCTGCAAATTTTTTCTGGATATCAATCATAGGCTCACACTTATCTTTAGACCATGTACTAATAAAACTGAAGTTTTCTCATTTCAAAACGCCACCTCAAGCGTTTTATTAGCCCAACGGCTTTCAACGTCTTTCAGTTTGTTTTCGCGGGAGGAGGAGGGAGTGGGCAGCCGTGGGCAGCTGAACAGAGTCGTAGTGAAACAAATGTTTCGGTTTTCTGCTCCGGCCTCCGAGAGGGCTCAGTGTTTCTTTATAGGTCCATGACTCTTTCAGTGCGAGGCTCCATTAACTTCTCGTGTCTGAGGTTTTTCCTTTTACTTAACATGAAGGACGTTGATGATTTTTAGGCATGTGACTTTTTAACATTACAGTCACCGAGGGATTTGTAGACTGGTTCAGCTGTTAGTCGCGTGAGCTCAACTCTCACGATCTGCTTGCGATCATTGCGATTCACTATATTGATCCATTTATTCAAAAGATCCATAGGCAAAGGATGGGTGCATTACGGGATCATGTACAAAAACTAGTTGCTCATCCAGCGGCAGCCTCACCATCACCTCCAGCTGTGCTGATGAGCTCTAATAATCTCTAATGGGTACTATGCCATTTGCGCTACCCATGGTGTGGAAAACACATCATTGAAATGCCTGTAACAGGCACGGATGTATTGATTACTTGAATGATTATGGGAGACCTACGTAATTTTTATAATATTGTTAGTGTAATATAACCATTTCAGTTACGTTGGTTTTTAATTTGCAGTTGCTTGTTAAGTTATGTATGACAGTTAACAATGTTGGTGTATTATAATTAATTATGCTGTTATAGGCTACTCCAACTTCGTTGCTGTTCAATATGTAACCATTTATTTTTATATCATATCTGTCTGATTTATTGCGCACACACGTTCAAAAGAATCAGGTCAACAAACCAGTGGCTGCGTTTAACAACTCTAGTGGCTGCACTAACATTTTGCCACTTTTATTTTGGAACTGCTCATCCCAGAGTTTTAAATCACATTGAAGATTAACTAATTCTGCAATTGCTTTAATCCATGATTATTATTTTATAATCAGGTTATTTAATTTAAAATGTGTTGCTTGCTGGTTTCCATGGCTTTTTATAGTTTTTATAGTTCCATGTGAGTCATTTCAGACTCTTTCGCTTCTTAACAACTTGAATGAATCAGTGAGTTCCCTGAATGAAAATGTAAATAGCCTACAAGGTGTTTTTCTTTATCTGGTGTTATGGAAATATATATATATATAATCTATATACATAAGCCTGTTGGGGACTTGCAAATGTTTGTGTTTCATGCAACAGGTACAGCAACAGGTACAGTTTACTATATATTTTTGAAAAATTGCTGACATTCTTGATTCTTATTGATAATTGTGCCTTGACTCTTGCTTGAAAGCAATAAACATCTTAATTACTTAACTTGAATGTTGTTTCAACTGGTATTTCGTTGCCAACTCTCATCTGAACCAGACAGCCTGATTTTCAGTTCCAGAACACTAGGTCAAAAAAGGACAAACTAATATTCTTTAAAAAAGGATTGTTTAACTGTAACTGTTGAATTTTTAAGCTTGTGTAATTTGTAATATAACTGATACCCACAGCAGGAAAATAAAACTAATTCTAACCCATTCTGATTAGGCAATTGCTTTGACAACCACACATTCGGTCTTATAATTAAACTTTAAAAAGCTCACTTTGGCATTTGAACATTTGTTTGCTTTATTTCAATAGAGCACTAAGAACTTTGCTCACTACCTAACAGCCATAGATAGTATAATATAAGCTAACAGCACACGCTACGAAAACAGCGCTAACCCACTAGCTGGTTTAGCTTACATTAGCTAATAGTGCTGCCCTGATGGCAGGAGTAGTCTTCGTTTAGAACTTGTGAATCACTATATTACTTAACAACAACGGGGTGTCATTTTAAGATTACATACAGAGAATCATCGGGGACATGTAATTTATACTTCCATGGTAGATAAACAATACAACTGTGCTCGTCTCCGCTTAGCTTCAGCTTAGTTTACGGCATGGACATATTAGACTGTTACACTGCTTTCTTCATCCAAGAACGTCAGTGAAACGTACACTGCGCGTCACGCTTAAGGGGCGTGTTGGCACCGTGTACGCGGAAGCGAATACTTCCTGTATGGTCGCCCTGCGCCAATGAGCAGCTTTCATAGGAATGAATGGCTTCAGCGTTCCAACGGTTTTCAGTCCGCTGTCCATTTCTTTATAGGTCCATGATAGAAACCTGTAAAGTAGAGGACGCCATGTTAGCTGTTATAGAAACCTGTAAAGTAGGGTACGCCATGTTAGCTGTTATAGAAACCTGTAAAGTAGAGTACGCCATGTTAGCTGTTATAGAAACCTGTAAAGTAGAGTACGCCATGTTAGCTGTTATAGAAACCTGTAAAGTAGAGGACGCCATGTTAGCTGTTATAGAAACCTGTAAAGTAGAGTACGCCATGTTAGCTGTTTATTCTATTTTGTCTTGTGTTTGTGTGTTCTTAAAAAAAAATCTAAAAATAAAGTATTTAAAAAAATAAGCATTTTGGGAGAAATTGAGACTTAAAGGTGCAGTGTGTAATATGACATCATCAAGAAAGTTCTACAAAGTTCTAGAATGCAACGCTCCCTGGGTAACCCCAACCCTTTAGAATAATAACAGAAGCTACAGTGGCCTTCAAGGACAAGAACTATTCTAAATGTTAAACAATGCACCTGATGACATTCCAACTATGACACTTTCAAGATGGCGGCACTAGGACTTGGTCCAAAATATGCAGAAATATGGACATACATGAGACCCTTTCTAAGGGAAAAATTAATAATTCAAAAAAAAATGTTCAGCTATTATGCACTAAATTAAATGTACTTATGGATATTATAATTACTTTCTACAAAATCTGCTAGGAAATAAAACCAAACATTCTACACACTGCAGCTTTAACTACTAAACTGATTGAGATAATTCAGTTACAGGGCGAAAATAAACAGCATTAAAAAAATAAAAATTAATTTATTTTATTTTTTTCAATTCTTTATTGCAAAAGAGAGTAGCCAACGTATACAAAGCATTATAACACAGTAGGCCAAACTGTTTACAAAAGACATAACAACAATATGACAAAGCCTACATGTAAAAATATGTACAGAAATCAAATCAAATCAAATCAGTTTTATTTGTATAGCCCAATATCACAAATAGACATTTGCCTCAGTGGGCTTTATATTCCATACAGTACGACACCCTCTGCCC
>CASHTC010000271.1:0-2500 GCA_949357725.1 Hyperoplus immaculatus
CCGCCTCCATGAGTGAACGTTTGCCAATTACAGCACTGCCAGACCTTCTGTACAAATGAAATGAAGTACGATGGTCTGGTAGCACCAGGCTAATGTTCAGGACCATAAATAATGAACTGCCCTGCCAGGTATGATAATAATATATTTCATTTGCAACACACTTTTCTCAAAGTGTTCTCAAAGTGATTGAACATATGGCATAATTGTGCTTTCCTCTAATGCTGCCTAAAGTAGATTGGGCTGTGTCAGGGAACCCAATACACACATCCAGGAAGGTTGCCGTGTGGTCAACTACAGCCTGGAACTGAACAGAATAAAATAGTTTTCTATTTAAATAACAGGCTGCATCCTCCTTGGGCCGGCTTCACCCTCACGTGGCAGCCGTCAATGCTGCCACCCACCCTGGAGAAGGCTGCTGACCCTGCCAAACGGGAGAAGCCAGCTCCCAGGCGACCCACATCCCCCTCAGCTGGCAGCCTGACGACCTGAGGCTGGAGGGCGACCACTCTCTTGCTGGTCCTGTGAACCAGCATGTGTACGGTGGACCTTGGCATGGCAAATGCTCTGCACACCACCCGGTAAGACGTGCCACTTGCCTGTAGCATTAACCTCACAGTACCGACCAAGGTTTGGATGATGAGGAAAGAACAGGAATAAAGAAAACCATTGCTAACAGTCGTTCTCCTCTCTTCTCTTGCAGGTCCTTATTAGTTGCTTGACTGTTGTTCCAATAAATTATCATTATTTTTAGCACTAAACGTCTCTGTGTCTCCATATCGTGGCCAAGAGCCAGGCCATAATATATTTAAATTAAATCAAACTATTTTTTCTGTCTGTAACTGTCCTCTGCTTCAGCTGTTATATTGTCACTATGAATATTGTTTTGAAAATATATTTACATTTATAAGACATTATTATTTAAGAAGTTTGTGTTAACAATAGTGAGTTGACCGTGTACTGAGTGGTACTATGAACACTGAAATAGACATCGCCTATCTTGACAGGTTTGGGGAAGTGTTTTATTAGATTGGATTGGAGCATCAAATTGAAGTGGTCACCAAATACACTCGGTGGGACTCGGTGTACATGTAAAATAATATTGAATATGATATTGAATGTGTATTTTCTTATTTATTCAATATGTAAATAAAGTTACCGGCACGCCGTTTTTCCGCCAGGAGGAGGAGAAGAAAGCGGCGCCGTCTCATCCTCAACAGCCTTCGGACTTCGGACATTATTTATATATATATACACACTATAGTATTAAAACATCTAAATATTTACTGTTTTTGATTGGTATGCTACTATACAGCGCTAAGAAAAATAGATCAAATCAATAGAAATGGGTTGATTGTAATTTAAATATAAAGCTATTAAAACTAGAAAATGCATTTCCTGCTGAAAATGCGTGTGAATGCTGAAACAGCTTACGCTAAACTGGATAGCTGAGTATGAAGACTTGAAAAAGGTCTATAAAGGTTTATAAAGTTTTTGAAGTTTATGAAGGTCATAATTGTGTAAAATAAGTTTAAAAGGAGTTGAAAAGTTGAATATATAGAGGTTTGAATAACATTTCTTGCTGAAATTATGAAGAAGTTGAAAGACATGGATAAAAATCTTAAAACTATGAAATAGTAATTGAATAGACTTGGAGCTAAACTACCTTGATGGCTTGAATGTATATGAATCAGCTAAAGGAGGATGAAGATGTGGAAAAGTAAGAAACAGTCTTAAGTATGAACAGTAGTGAATTGTTTAACTCTTATAGGAATGATGTTGAATATTTAAAAATGTTTAGATAAAAATTATAATTGAAAGACATGAAAAAAATAATGATGTGTGAAATAGGCCTTCAAAAAAGAAATTGATTGATTGTAATTTAAAGGGACACTGTGTAGCATTTCAAGTAATTTATTAGCTAAAATCAATATCCTCATTCATAAATATGTCCTCATCAGTGGCGTCTTTGCATTAGGGGCCAGTGGGGCACGGCCCCACCAGAGGGCGCTGCCGTGCAGGGCAGGATTATAAACTTAATTTTATTTATTTATTTATTTTGTCAAAAATTTTCATTGAGCATAAGTTAATAATAGATTAATTATTAATTATATGTCCGCAGTTTTGATTTGATGAACGCAATTGTCTTTTTGTAGTGTAGTAGTTGTGTGTGTGAAATAGTTCGTTGCTCCTTCTCGTCTGTTTCCGCTCGGTGGGGCCCAGCCGTGATGGCCCCGAGAGTGGAGTCATTGGTGAGTCTAATTTGTAATTATTTTTATTCTAAGTGGAATTTATAATGTAGTTTACATATTATTGTTTGAATTAGAATTTCTGCATGGTAACTGGCGATACGTGTGTGTGTGGGAGGGGGGCACAACCTCAAGTGGGCTCCCCGAGGGAGCAGTTCACCTGTCTCTGGTGGTGAAATGGCTCTTTGGCTGTGGTGTAGGCGACCCTGAGACCTTGTCTAATAACTGGAATAGTCATTGCAAACCCACTAGGT
>CASHTC010000271.1:17500-20801 GCA_949357725.1 Hyperoplus immaculatus
ACATACGAGAGGAGACATGTAGGGCAGCTAGCAGCTAGGCTAAATAGTAGCCAGCTGGGACAGACATGATAGCGAGCGATTACATTACAAGCCTCGGACTGAACTGATTACCTCAATAAAATATTCAGGCTGAGACACGGCTTGCATTTGAAAACACGTATCCTGAAACAAGCACTAAACAATTCTCAGACACCACATTCAGCATCAATTTAAGTACAATACAAGATCAGGGACAAGACTATATATATATGAAAATTTAAATGTGTAGCCTCGAGTTAAAAATTAAAGAAAGAAACCGGAACAGATAAGATGAACAAACCATGGCCTTCAGCTAGAATAAAGCCTCAGAGAGAACTCACACACACACACACACAGCCAAACACACACACACACACACACACACACACACACACACACCAAAGGGGGCGCTAGAGTTAACACACACTGAAAGTTCCTCGGAGCAGCTTTAAACTTGAACCAACTAAAAACGTGTGTGTGTGTGTGTGTGTGTGTCTCTGTCTGTGTGTGTGTGTGTGTGTGTGTGTGTGTGTGTGTGTGTGTGTGTGTGTGTGTGTCTGTGTGTGTGTGTCTTTGCTCCTATTTCTTATACTCTGTGTGTGTTTGGCACGTTCACACGAGCCTTTATCTCTCTATATACACACAGTGTCTCTGTCTTATCTGTCGCTGCAGACACATTCAATCGCTCTAAACGATATCTATGAAAATTAACCGTGTACATTATCTGTGTGTGTGTGTGTGTGTGTGTGTGTGTGTGTGTGTGTGTGTGTGTGTGTGTGTGTGCGTGCGTGTGTGTGTGAGAGTGTGTGTGTGTGTTTGTGTGTGTTCGTAACGATATGCCGCTGACACGCTACAGCATAATGTCTAATAGAGGACAAAGCATGACAAATGTGCATTCAATATAACCATGAATAAATTATACAATATGTCAGTGTCAAATGCCTGAAAGTCTGAACGTAGCTCTACAACGTGCACATATTCTACATATGTTTAAAGGCGCTACGAGGAACTTTTAAATATTTCTGAAACAGTCTCATGTTTCCTCTGATGATCATAAATTACATGTAACAGCAAAACGAGACCATCAGTGCAAAGAATGCTATTTTTATATAGTTTTTCTTAATGCCTTTGTCATGGGTATATACGCTCACCCAGGAACAACAGCTGGCGTGGTAAAAAACACTACCGCTTTTGTCCAAAGGGGGGCGCTAGAATTAACACACACTGGAAGTTCCTCGCATTCAATTGCAATTTTCCGGACAAAAACAATCTGCGAGTAAAACTGGAGCCTGCCACTATCTCATTGATTTTCACTGCCAAGCACTTTACGTGTGTGTGTGTGTGTGTGTCTGTCTTTCTCTGTGTGTGTGTGTCATTTCTTCTGCCAGCCTTCCTTTTAGCTGTCTGTCTGTCTGTCTGTGTCTGTCTGTGTCTGTCTGTCTGTGTCTCTCTCTCTCTCTCTCCAAAGGGATTTCTGTCAACTGGAGGAAATGAAAGGTACAACTAGAAAAATGCATTTCCTGCTGAAAATGTGTGACAGACAGACAGACGGACGGACGGTCGGACGGACGGACAGACGGACGGACGGACGGACAGACAGACAGACAGACAGACAGACAGACAGACAGACAGACAGATAAACAGACGCCTCAGCCTCAGGCTTCCAGTGAAGTTGTTTTTTTTTTTGTTCTAGTTGGAAATTGAAAGTTGAAATTCGACGACGCGGGAAATGAACTAGAAAATGTTTTAGATAGATAGATAGATAGATAGATGGATGGATGGATGGATGGATGGATGGATGGATGGATGGATGGATGGATGGATGGATGGATGGAGGGAGGGAGGGAGGGAGGGAGGGAGGGAGGGAGGGAGGGAGGGAGGGACGGACGGACGGACGGACGGACGGACGGACAGACAGACAGACAGACAGACAGACAGACAGATAGATAGATAGATAGATAGATAGATAGATAGATAGATAGATAGATAGATAGATAGATAGCAGGGCTGTACGCTTATTTTTTTAGGTGGTAGCACTGGTGCTAGCAAGCAAAAAAATTCAGTAGCACAAAAATAAATTCAGTAGCACACAAAGTATGATCGAAAACTTGCATAACCTTGACCCTTGCATTTCGCTGTAATTACCTTTGAGCATGTCATCTTGGTCTCCTTTGAGATTCTCAATTCATATGATATCCTAGTGTGTGCAGTAATAATTATGGAAAAATGAATAGGGGTGCACTGATTGCAATTTAGACAAAAGAATCTAACCTGCCAATTGCAATGTTTTGCTGATTTAGAATTATTATTATTATTATAATGTCCTTCTGTTAATTAAAACCAAACTTTAAAACATTAAACATAGCCTATTAAATAAATAAGTATACATATTGGTACAATTTAGGATAAATTAAATAGGTTGTTGTGAATGTGTTGGGAGTAGCTTTTCAGTGGCTTATTTAAAACTTTGTTTAAATAGACTAGGCTACTGCTGACTGCTCGCTGCAGCTGAAGGAGTTGCCTTTCAAGCTAGAAAAAAGCGCTAACTTCCTGTTCTTACCGGCTTCAAAATAAAAGTCAACTCACGTTTGGCTAGTAACAGGCTTTTAATGTGAAGGCGCACAGGAAATGTTCTGTTTGTACACGCACTAACTTAACTGCGGTAATGTGCCGTCTCCTTCCGGTAATTACCGTTGGTGAAGTTTTTATACGGTAGAATCGCTGCACGTGCACAGATCCCGAGGACACACATCTTTCACCAGCCAAAGTGAAGGGTGGACTCAATAACTTACTCGCCTAAGACTACATTTACCCCCCATTTGGAGAGTGTTAATGTAGAGCCCTCTAACCAGTGTTGTGCAGCGCTCCTCTGTGTTTCAAAGACAGCCTCTCCTCATTAGCAGGCTGTCGCACTAGTGCGAATGGATTTGTATTCATCATCGCACGTGATCAATTTCAGTAGCAAAATGCGATCAAAACTGTCGCACTGTACAGCCCTGGATAGATAGATAGATAGATAGATAGATAGATAGATAGATAGATAGATAGATAGATAGATAGATAGATAGATAGATATAGATAGATAGATAGATGGATAGATGGATAGATAGATAGACAGATAGATAGATAGATAGATAGATAGATAGATAGATAGATAGATAGATAGATAGATAGATGGATAGATAGATGATAGATAGATAGACAGACAGACAAGGCAAGGCAAGGCAAGTTTATTTATATAGCACAATTCAGACACAAGGCCACTCAAAGTGCTTTACAGGGG
>CASHTC010000271.1:21001-45407 GCA_949357725.1 Hyperoplus immaculatus
GAGAGAGAGAGAGAGAGAGATAGATAGATAGATAGATAGATAGATAGATAGATAGATAGATAGATAGATAGATAGATAGATAGATAGATAGATAGATAGATAGATAGATAGATAGATAGATAGATAGATAGATAGATAGATAGGCAAGGCAAGTTTATCTCTATAGCATAATTCAGACACAAGGCCATTTAAAGTGCTTTACAGGGGCATGAAATACATCAAGATTAAAATACAGAGAGACACATAGAATAGACATTAGAAAAGCCAATTCAGATTTGATTTAAAGGAGCTGAGAGTTGCAGCAGACCTCAAGCTGCTTCTCCTTGTTTAGTCCTAACTCTGTAATATTAATGTTGTCTTGTAAAATGTGTCAGGTGATTCTTGGCATACATATGAGTTAAACAACAATGTGTACTGACTGTATTGATGTATATATCTTAGTGTGTACTGAATGTATTGATGTATATATAAATGCTTGTGTGTACTACTGACTCTATTGAAGTACATATATCTTAGTGTGTACTGAATGTAATGATGTGTATATCTTAGTGTGTACTGAATGTAATGATGTGTATATCTTAGTGTATACTGAATGTAATGAAGTGTATATATATATCTTAGTGTGTACTGACTGTATTGATGTATATACATGCTTGTGTGTACTACTGACTCTATTTAAGTGTATATATCTTAGTGTGTACTGACTGTATTGTCCGGTGCTGGTCTGGTAGATGGATGTTGGTACCGATGCTGTGGCTGCCGTGGAGACTAACACCTCCTCCTCCGTCCTCTCCTCGTCTATTTTAGGAACGCCCGGCGAATCGGACGAAAGCTCGTTCAGGATTTTACTATCGGAGGAAAAAATCCACAAAGTAGTCACTATTATTATCATCATACAGAGAATTAGAATAGTAGAGAATTCAGAAAATGGACATTATCAACATTATTCAATTTTTTGGGGCACTTGTGGTGTCGTGTTTAGAGGTCCCCCCCTTGAAAAATGCCAAAAATGTAACTTAGAAAGAGAAATAATATATATTTTTAAATACATAATCAAACTTTACTTTACTTTGCTGTTTATTGTGCGCTTGTTTAATGTTGACTCTTTTGTTTTATTGATATAGACAAGAGATACACTTCGTCCATACGACCTTGGATCAAATCAAATCAAATCAGTTTTATTTGTATAGCCCAACATCACAAATACATTTGACTCAGTGGGCTTTACATTTCATACAATATGATACAATATGACACCCTGCCCTTACACCCTTAGCTCGGCTGAGAAAAAACTCCCAGTAAAAACCCTTTACCAGGATTTTTTTTTTAAAAATTGAAGAAATCTCAGGGAGAGTCGACGAAGTAAGGGATTCATCTCCCAGGACGGACATACTGCAATAGATGTCAAAAAATCACGAAGGAATTTGATCATTGACCAGATGTTTACATGGTAATACTAAAGTAAAGTGTGAATAGTGTGGATGCAGGAAGACTTCAGATGCTGAACAACAACATGCAAAGTTCAAAGAAGTTACATGCAACATACATAAACTATAGTACTAGAAACAAATTATTTAGTCAATAGGATCCCCTGAGAAACAAAAGGAAAAACATTTAATAATATGTTGATGGATCGGCCTCCTAGTGTCAACTCATATACACATGACATGTAGAGAAAATCTTGAGTGTTTGGCCCAACAATTCACAAAAGCAAAATTGTATCTTATTTTGAAAAATTATTTCATTGTTGACGTTTTTCTCACCGATAAGACGGCCGCCTGGACAGAATCTCTCGCCTCTTCTGAGTGTCCGTCCCGTCGTCCTCCAGTCCTGCTACACTGTTTACCTGTGGGACACAAATAGTAGATTAAATGTGAGGAATAATCGAAAGAATACTGTTTTTCATACATTTCGACATCATATTTTATGTTAAAGCTATAGTGTGTAACTTTCTGAGGAATTCTGAGTAATTACAACGAGCAATGTATGTGTAACATGTTATCTAGAACACAAATAGTATATTAAAAGTGGGGAATAATGAAAAGAATACAGTTTTTATTTTTTACATTTTGGCATCATCTTTGGTGTTAAAGTAATAGTGCGTAACTTCTGTCGCCCCCACGAGGAATTCTGAGTGTATTTTTTTCTGTGCTCCTGTGCCAGTGTTGAGGGGTGGGGGGGTGAGGATACCGGTTTGTAAATGCTGCCATACAGAGAAATACAGAGAGAGTTTTGTGGAGCTGATAGATAGGCTTAATCAACTTTGTGTCAACTCATTTGGGCGATGGCTTTGAAAGTAACCAACATTAATTTATATTTTGTTCAAAGCTACGCACTATTGCTTTAAGCAGTCTAAAGGTCCACAAACAATGTCACTTTTGGGTGTGTAACGATGGAATATCTAATTGCAACCAATTTAATTTCCCGCTACTGTCTCCTGTAAACGTCATGGAAAGAGTTATGTCCATCTCACCAAACACATCGCATGTCCCAACAGAGATCTTAAAAAACTTGGTAATTATCTCTTGAGTGTGTGAGTTAGTTAACGCCCTGCGCTTTCCAGCTAACATGTTGATGTGTTGGCAGGCATTATTAGAATAACAACATGTTGGGCTGCTCCGGTGGTGTAGTGGATAGAGCGTGTACCATATTGGCTCCGGCCTTCGTTGCAGTGGTCGCGGGTTCAAATCTGACCCGTGGACCTTTACTGCAGGTCATCCCCCCTCTCTCTCTCTCTCTCTCTCTCTCTCTCTCTCTCTCTCTCTCTGTCTCTCTCTCTCTCTCTCTATGTCTCCTCATTTCAACTCTGTACTGTCTAATAAAGCTTGAAAATGCCAAAAAATAATCTTTAAAAAAAAAAAGAATAACAACATGTTTACAATTTTATATCAACTGTGCAGTTGAAAAAAAAAACTTATATAATTCTGACCTGGTTACGGGACATGACAACAGGCAAGCCAGCTATGACTCACACACACACACACACACACACACACACACACACACTGACGTAATGGGGTTTCGCGCTAGCAACACAAAAGTTGATTTAAGGACAGTGTGTGTGTGTGTGTGTGTGTGTGTGTGTGTGTCAGACAAAAGGAGAAGTTTGATTTATGCCAGGTACACATGGGCGTGTCCCGAGTCTACTTATTAATAATTATAGGAGTGGGAGTTCGGCCTCTGCTTGTTAGGATTATAACCTTTAATAACAGGGTCATAAAGTAGCAAGATGACTGCATGTGTTTAGGTAACATTGTTTACTGCTGTGTGCATATTTTTAAGTATCTAGCTTCACTTGCTCATAGAAGAAAATGTATATATATCTTATTAAACTGGGGTAAAAGACTGTATGTTAGTCCGATTGTCACATTTCCAACTGTCCCTGAATGCCCCCCGACAACTCTTGTTGGCATTAAGTAATTAATAGGTAACACTGTTTACTGCTGTGCACATAGTTTTAAGTATCTAGCTTCACTTGCTCATAGAAGCAAATATATATTTTACTAAACTGGCTTAAAATACCGTAATATTCGTCGGATTATCACATTTCCGACTGTCCCTGAATGCCCCCCGACAACTCTTGGTGGCATTAAGTAATTAATAGGTAACATTGTTTACTGCTGTGCACATAGTTTTAAGTATCTAGCTTCACTTGCTCATAGAAGCAAATACACAGTATATCTTATTAAACTAGGGTAAAACACCGTTATGTTAGTCCGATTCTCAAATTTCCGACTGTCCCTGAATGCCCCTCGACATCTCTTGGCCTCATTAACTAATTAATACAGCTCCAAAGTTAAGCTGAAAGAAGCTTATTCATCAAAATATCACATTCCACGTGTCCTTTATACAAATATTTGCTCACACATGCGGAAATATAGGGTTAGGATTAACAGGACAGCTGGGCCAAGGGAAGGCAGAGGGAAGAAAAACCTCATGCATTATATTATAAATAGCGATTTTATAATGATAGAATGCCGGTTCCGTATGGGTGACGTATTCCTTTAAAGAGGCAAGACTTATAGAGTAAAAAAATTAGCAAAAAAGTCAGTGAAATTGTGTCTAAAGAAGAAAAAAAACGCTTAGAAATGGTGTAGAATCTAGAGATAGTATTTATCAGATGACGGAGAACCAGTAAAAGAAACCCCCTGATAGCAGAATACTTTGAAATCAGTTATCCAAACCGCTATGTGGTTAAGCTCTACTCTCTATCTCCTTCCTGAGCTATTTACCCGCAAAGAGACATTTCACATGAAGCTATAAAATTAGAGTAACCTGTGTTCTACAATCCAAGATACACATGTCAGAAAATGTGCTGTGATTGGTAGGGCGGCGTCCCCAACCCCCCCCCCCCATCCCCACCCCCCCCCTGGAACCGGGCCCAGTTCTCTGCATGTCACTCCCCTCTCTGCCCCATTTCACCTCTGTCTCTACACTGTCAAATAAAGCATAAATATGCCCCAAAAAGAAGAAATTAAATGTGCTGTGAAATGGCTGTATGCGACTGCTTTCTTTGACATATCAATACTTATTTATTGATTTTATTTTGTCTTTATAAATAAAGTGCTGTAATGTAATGCCAAATTTGAGGGGAATATAATTGAATTTCCCATCCAAAAGTAAGTAAGTCAAAAGAACATTGAAACGTGTCTTTTCACATATCCCCCTCTTAAGTTCCCACACTCCAGAGGGGGTCAGAGCGCAGGGTCAGCCATAGTACAGACAGACAGACAGACACACTCCAGAGGGGGTCAGAGCGCAGGGTCAGCCATAGTACAGACAGACAGACAGACACACTCCAGAGGGGGTCAGAGCGCAGGGTCAGCCATAGTACAGACAGACAGACAGACACACTCCAGAGGGGGTCAGAGCGCAGGGTCAGCCATAGTACAGCGCCCCTGGAGCAGTTTGGGGTGAAGTGTCTTGCTCAAGGACACAATGGTAGAGATGGTGGGCACCGTAGATGTAATAGCAGCCACAACTAGTTTTAATACTGACACCCAAATTTGTGAGGTGACCGATACTCGGTACACATGAGATAAAAAAAAAAAAAAAAGATGGGTAAATGTTCGGTAAAAACGAATGATAAACTGCATTGAAAAAAATTTAATATATATAATTTTAAAAACCATAAGAATATAAAAACTCTAGCTGTCTTCCTGCCAAGACAACAACACCAACTGATACTTCTCCTGAATGTGAAGGTTTAGACCAGGGCTATTCAACCTCCTTAACAAGTGGGCCGAAAAGGAAAACCGCTGGGGGTTCAACAAGCCGCTAGCTGAATAGGCCTGGTTTAGACTGAAGAGCTTAAAGATTTTCTCCCACTGCTCAATACAATCCTATTAGCAGATTCATCCTCTCATGAGACCACAGCCCCCCTCCCCCTCTGTACTGTGCTGCAAACTATCACCGACAGATTGGACTGCCATCGGTGTGTGTGTGTGTGTAAATGAACGGGTGAATGTGGTAAGATATGTAAAGCGCTTTGGGGGCTGAGAAAGTCGGCTAAAAAGCGCTGTATAAGTCAAGTCCATTTACCATTTGATTTTTATTTAATTTGTAGTAAGACGAATATTTTTGTTATAGGTTTATTTTATATTTCACTTTTTGTTGTATTGTTTGTTATTGTTGATCCGTATCATTTTCATTATTACATTTCCAATTATTAATCTACTTGTAGCCAATAGTGAAAATGTGTATTATTCTATTATTATACTTCACCCATACGGAACCAGCGTTCTATCATTATAAAATCACTATTACAATATAATGAATGAGGTTTTTCTTCCCTCAGTTTTACCTTAGTCTTCCCTTGGCCCAGCTGCCCTGTTAATTCTAACCCTTACTGTGATGTCACAGTAAGGAACATGTAGGGTTAGACAGTGAGACCATAAAACACTCTTTCTGCCTTTTCTCAGGCTAAGATGATCCGATTTAAATTTTCTTTGCACGTTTATACTAAATAGGATCTCAGAGTTCAATACACCTTCATATTCCAACCGGTGAAGTAGGTCTTTAAGTATCTTAAAAACCAGCCTGCGTTCAGTTTCAGAAATGCTTAAAGGTGGAGTCAGTGATTCTGTAGAACGCCTGTTGTCAAAATCCCTTTGTGTCTAAATCAGTGATTATGCCCTCAAGATGTTTTTTTTAAGCGCAAACACGTGGACATGTAGCTGATCATGAGGAGATATTCACTGAAATTGACAACAAGCGTTCTCCAGAATCAGTGGAGCAGATAAGTGCTGCAGTCTTTCAATTTGTGATACAAGCGTGAACATTGGCATGAGCCGTGTCCATGGGTCACTTGACAAGAAAATTGTCCGAGACAATGAAGTGGAACAAAAAAAAACCTTTAAAGGTGCAGTGTGTAATATGACATCATCAAGAAAGTTCTACAAAGTTCTAGAATGCAACGCTCCCTGGGTAACCCCAACCCTTTAGAATAATAACAGAAGCTACAGTGGCCTTCAAGGACAAGAACAATTCTAAATTTTAAACAATGCACCCGATGACATTCCAACTATAACACTTTCAAGATGGCGGCACAAGGCCTTGGTCCAAAATATGCAGAAATATGGACATATATGAAACCCTTTCTAAGGGAAAAAATAACAATTAAAAAAAAAATTCAGCTATTATGCACTAAATTAAATGTACTTATGGATATTATAATGACTTTCTACAAAATCTGCTAGGAAATAAAACCCAAAATTATACACACTGCAGCTTTAATGAAAAGACCCAATACATTTCTGGGAGAACATTCTTATCTTGAAATTTCAAATTCCTCGGACAATTTTTCTTTAAAGTGAGCCATGGAGTCTACTCTGGCGAAAATAAGCCCTTAGCCGCTCCATTAATAGTAGAGAGATGAGCCTTAATTCGAGCACCAGTGATAGTGAGAGGGCACGGCTGTCCTCACCTGTACAGTTTGGACGGGGGGAGACTGTATGACGGAGGTCTGCGGGGTCTGAATCACCCCGTGCACCTGGATGGTCTGACCGTCTGACAGCTGCACCAGAGTCACAGCAGAAGACTCGGAGACAGACACCTGCAGAGGCACAGGGCAATCAGAATCACTTTTATTACATCTAATCGTACAGTACACAAGAGTAAAATTCTTAGGCTTGGTTCCTCAACTTTCACATAGCAGCAACAGTACAAGATAAAGTGAGTACAGATAAGAAACACTAAGAAACACTAAGTAAAACATATTAAAATAAGTAGCAGCATCAATAATAATAACTAATAGTGAGACATGTATGCCAAAAATGTATGTATTTACATTTCTTCTATTCGAGTAAATTATTAAATACATTTTGGTCAGACCTTTCTTAGTTTATAGAAGTTGTCTTTAAAAAGAATACGTTGCAATTAAAATCAGATAACATTTTATTGTATCATTTTATATTATCAACATTGTTTTTTAATTAAATGTAATCTAGACTGTTATTGGAGGTTGTCCCTCAAATTACAGTCCAGATTACAAGAAGAAGACACCTCCATATCCAAAGGTGTTGAATTTATTTTTAAGCAATAAGATGTGTGGTGCAAAGGTGTGGGTGTGTGTGCTTGCATACGTGTGTGTTCATATCTGTATATCTGCATGTGAGTAAGAATGTGTGTGGAGAGCGTGTATGTGTGGGGGGTGTGTGTGTGTGTGTGTGTGTGTGTGTGTGTGTGTGTGTGTGTGTGTTGCCTACTTGAGGACTGGCTTCGTTGTGGTTCTCCTCTCCATCCGACATCGAGTCGTTTGAACTTTCGTCCAGTTGAGATGAGGAATCCATAGTCTAGCACCTGAATAAACCCACACGATTATTAATAACATGTACACACACACACGCACACACACACACACACACACACACACACAGACACACACACACACACACACACACACACACACACACACACACACACACACACACACACACACACACACACACACACACACACACTATCCCCCACCCCTTATTTTTATGTACATTTTAGTATTTTGAGTCTGTACTGTCCGTCTCACTACATTCGTGCCAGAATCACAAAGGAACTTAGGAAGTGACGTGAAATCGTAAATGTATTACTGGCAACAACAAATACATACAAATACACGCATCGAATAACTTTTCGGCCAATTATCTAGACATGGAATATCAGTTAGGGGAACACAAATGTAAGTTACATGGTTACGCAGTGCAGCTTTAAAAGGTGGAGTCAGTGATTCTGGAGAATGCTTGTTGACATAATCACTCTTTGTCAAAACCCGACTGCAAATGAAACAGAGCCTAGGCTGTGTATTATTAAAGGTGCAGTGTGTAATATGACATCATCAAGAAAGTTCTACAAAGTTCTAGAATGCAACGCTCCCTGGGTAACCCCACCCCTTTAGAATAATAACAGAAGCTACAGTGGCCTTCAAGGACAAGAACTATTCTACATTTTAAACAATGCACCTGATGACATTCCAACTATGACACTTTCAAGATGGCGGCACTAGGCCTTGGTCCACGATATGCAGAAATATGGACATATATGAGACCCTTTCTAAGGGAAAAAATAATAATACAAAACATTTTTTTCAGCTATTATGCACTAAATTAAATGTACTTATGGATATCATAATTACTTTTCTGCTAGGAAATAAAACCCAAAATTCTACACACTGCAGCTTTAACACAGTGTTTTTTTTTTCAGAGCACACACAGTACGGACAGGTAAGGGATAGGTAGTGAGGAGATATTCACTGATGTTGACAAAAAAAAAAGTTTGACAACAAGCGTTCTCCAGAATCACTGACTCCACCTATAAGCAAAGAGAGAGGGAGCAAATATAACAGACCCTGCGTTCCAATCCCTATACTTCCCTACTATTTAGTATGCCAGAAAAAGATTAAGGATGTCCCAATACATGCACGCCAATTGTAGTTTGCTGAAAATACATAAATGCCCACATTAACTCCAATAGCAATTTGGAGCACTCATCTTTATTCTTGACATTTTTTGACATAATGAAAAAAAAAATCTTCCTTATCTGATTTTTTTTTTCTCTCTCCTGTGGCTCTAAAACTCTTCTGTACTTTAGTATGTAGTGTAGTAAAAAGAAAAGAGTATGTGATTTGGAACGCAGGGATTCACTTATGTTGACAAAAAAGGAGAGAGAGAGAGAGAGAGAGAGAGAGAGAGAGAGAGAGAGAGAGAGGGAGCACAATAACATTCAAGCGCTGGAGTGGGTAAGAAAAAATATTTGCTTTATGATAAGTACGTCATGATAGCGGCCGTAGGAACATAACAGACTCACTGAGCTTGAGCTGTGAAGGCTGAGAAGGATCATAAATATAAATATATATATATATCTGGGTGATGTCAATAGCAGAGAGCAGATTGTTTTGTTGACATATCTTCCATAGTTCTCACAACAGGGACCATCATGAACACACACACACACACACACACACACACACACACACACACACACACACACACACACACACACACACACACACACACACACACACACACACACAGGGCACATGTTAGCCTAAATGTTGACTGCTACACTACTGAAAGAGTAAACCGAGGATGACATTGAAATGTGTAGGCCCTTGGAACCAACCAGTTAGTAGAATTGCTAAAAAAAAAATAAAAAATAAAAACATTAAAAACTTTAAATTATATATATATATAATTTACTTTAAATGTAAAACCATTTATTGCAAACAGCATTCCTACTTTCTCTTTACGTTGGCATGGCGTATTTCAAGTAACACGAAGTATGCTAGAAGTACTTTAGAAGTACTGAAGCCTACTTTCATTCATCAAGTTGAAAGAAAATCTCAAAGAATTTCATGAAGGCGAAATGCTACTTCCCTTTTTTTAGCAACAATGTTCAAACGAAACCGTAGCCTTCTGCAACTTCCATTTTTAGACTTTCATTTTAGCCTTTAAAAGGATACACTTTTACTGGCACAGCCGCACAGCTTGTATAGAAAGACAGTAGTAGGCAATGTAGGCTATCTTTTTGATTTGAAATAAAAAAAAAGTATCGACAAGCAATTCTATTATAAATAAGACCTACTACGTGATATTTTCTATTTTATTTTGAAGAGAAACCTCTCGCTCAACTTCCAAAACTATCAAACTGCGTCTGGCTTGCCATCGCTCGCTAAACTTCAGCAGAGAAGGAGCTGGTGCCAGCAGCCAGCGGGACGAGCCGAAAGGAGTGGTAACATATTTGTGACACCATTTTTTATCGGCCCTGTTCTGTACTGCTAAAAAGCTAAAGTTAGTTTTAATAGAGTGAATGTATACGCCATAGAAAAAGTGTGTGCACATTGCCCCTTGTACTCTTGGCCCACTGTCGTCTCGCGCTGAGCATTAAATGTGACAGCTTTGCAGTGACTTACCGAAAGTTATAGGCTACGTAGTCTGACTCGTCACTAATTACAGTATGCGTAGACGGCCTCTGCCTTTCGCTCACGTAGTTTCACGTCAGCGCTGATGATGCTGTGCCGAAAATGTCGACCGTCACTGCCGACTCCGTTTAACCATCGAAGAGTCAAGAGGCGGGCCGAGATGGTTCACTCCCGAGGTTACTTCCGGGTTCGTTTTACACTTAGATCTAGTGAGCGAACGAGTCAACAACCACATAATATTATTGTCATTAATAAACATGAGATAAGTTAGAATTATACAGCTGTTGGTGGTACTGTGTTGAAAATGTCAACTGTTACGGTCACTGCCGCCGACTTGGTTTAAAATCGAAGAGTGTCGAGGTGGGTCGAGATAGTTCACTCCGACCTGCTTCCGGGTTCGTTTTGCACGTAGGCTAGTACCTAAGGGCACTTTACACTGTGAAAACGTGACAGTTTTCCAGTTTTAGGTTTAAAAAAAACCCCGTTCAGACACAATTTATCTGACATCTTCACCCGTACACATGTTTTCAGAGGAAACGGGCCGAAATCGCTGTAGTAGCTAGTGTAGCAGCCATGCCAAGCCAATAGTCAGCGGTGACAGCCTAGTAGATAGCTCTTCCGGTACAATTTGATGCATAAAACCTTACTGTAACCGAAAATTAATGCCACTAACGTTCATAAAGCGGTTGGACACAGATAAATTTTGTCTGAACGGGTTTTTTTTTTAAACCAAAAACTGGAAAACTGTCACGTTTTCACAGTGTAAAGTGCCCCTTACTCATCACGGAAAGTAAGACTTAAATATAGCTGCAAAGGACAAAATAATATAGTATGTGCAGTTTTACAGACATTTTAATCTAGCAATACATTTTCTGACCTGTTAGCAATTTTGTTTTGGACTACAAAGATCAAGTGCAAAATGTGTTCTCATCAGAAAAAAAAATCATACATTTGTGTTAACTGGAGTGAGAGAAAATATACATATGCCTATATGTGCATGTAAAATGTAATAAAGTTTGTATACTGTCTCCACAAAACTAGCCTAAATGTAGCATATGATCATTTATTGGGGATATACTATTTTTTTTTTAAATTAACAGCAAAACACGATTAGATGATTAAACTAGCATTTAAAAAAATGTATATATTTGGGATATTTTTCAGTCTCACTATGGTCAGCCAAGTGTTCATAGACCAGAGTAATGCTGACATCTACTGGCTGAAAAAAGCAATTACACTTTAAAAATAATGTATTCCAATTTGTAGTTCCATATTAGCCTGGTAATCTAGACCTGCCGATCGCAAATTAAATGTGCTCAGCCAGTTGGTCTGGGCACGATCCATTGAAGCTATGTCAGAAAATTCTGAATGCCAATCAAATTGCTCTATCTGATATATGGGCGGGCAACATGCCTATTTTTGGTGCTCTGGGGCCCCCCTCCCATAGAGTCTCAGTCCTCTTCACAGCAGACCCGGGTTAGAATCCAGCCCGGGTCGTTCTCTGCATTTCCTTCCCCTCTCTGACCCATTTCATCACTGTCTCTCTAAGCTGTCTAATAAAGTTTAAAAAAAACGCATTTTATTTTATTTTTTCTTTTAACTTTTATTTTAGTGGTTTTATGTTTTTTTTACATATGGACTAAAAAAAACAGAATAAGTAAACACATACAATACATACACAACACCCAACCCCCTCTCCCCCTTCCCCCTCCCCTCCTCCTCCCCCTGCCCCCCCCCCCTCCCTCACATAAACAGACAAGGAAAACAGAACAAAAAGTGAAATAAATAACTAAGACAAAATGATTAAGAAAATAAGCTATCAGTACACAAGAAACAAAACAAAGCTAAAACTAAAGCTAAACAGGGGCAAACCTCACACCTTTTTAAAAAGAAACACAGAGTTTTTAATAAGGGGGTTAAATGTGTTGTACTAACTTTTTGCTCTGGGACAGGTCTACTTAGAGTCCCCAGAGTTAGGACTAAACAAGGAGACACACACATACACACACATACACAAGGGACACGTAAAAATACAGGAATTGTGTGTGTGTGTGTGTGTGTGTGTGTGTGTGTTTGACCCCGGAGTGTACCACCATCTGTCCTGTGCGTGCCAGAGGAGGTTGTCCTGTCCATCCACTGTCCTGCTGTTATCAAAGCGCTGTGTGTGTGTGTGTGCGCGTGTGTGTGCGTGTGTGTGCGCGTGTGTGTGCGTGTGTGTGTGCGTGTGTGTGCGTGTGTGTGTGTGTGTGCCCTGCTGTTATAAAATAGCACTGCACTGCACGGACCGGTCACATGTCCCGCAACCTTAATCTCTGACAGTGTGACAGAGAAAAGCACTTCATTCAGCCATAACCACAACAGAAAGAGCTGTGGTTGAATGCTTTGTTTATGTTTATTAAACATATGTATACTACAGGTGGAAAACCTTATAATATACATCTATCCTTGCCCTAACTAAGATTAATCTACATTTTCCCTTTTCAAATGAAGTTACATTACATACGGTGCACGTTTATACACCTAATATAATAATAATAATAATAATAATAATAATAATAATAATAATAATAATAATAATAATCTTTATTTGTGTAGCGCCCTTCATACATAAAATGCAGCTCTTTACATGCACAAAATAAAGAAAATATAAAACAAGACACATTCATCACAGGCAATAAACCAAAGAGCAGAAGATGAAAAGTCAGACTTACATGATTGAAAATGGGCAATGCATAAAACAAATATATTTTATTTTATTTTATTTTATTTAACCTTTATTTCACCAGGAAGGTCCCATTGAGTTACAGTAACTCTTCTCACAGGGAGTCCTGGCCAAGACAGGCAGCAGAAAAGAAGTTGCAGAATTTGCACAAGGCCACACACACACACACACACACACACACACACACACACAAAGTACACCATAATTGACACTATAATGCTAAAATTACACTTCATAACAGGCTATATAAAAACAAGCTAATACATACAGCTAAAAAAAAAAAAAAAAAAAATTAAAAATAAATAAAAGTAAATAAATATAAAAGATAAAAACCATAAAACACGACAAAATAAATGTATGGTGGAATTAATTCAAAGCAGCAGCAGCATAAAGATGTGTTTTGAGCTGCTTCTTAAAACTAATAACAGACGTTGCTGTTCTTATATGCAGGGGCAGTGTGTAGCCACAACAGAAAGAGCTGTGTTTTATAGTACAGGTGGAAAATAGCAATTTGCTTAAACGTTGTACGATACATCTCTCCTAACAAGGTTATTTTGCTCAAATAAAGTAACAGTTCATACGGTGCACGTAATATGTGTATAGTTTGCAGTGCATGTTATTTGCATTGTAAATTGGGGCGACTGTGGCTCAGTTGGTAGAGCGGGTCGGCTGATGATCAAAGGGTTGGAGGTTCGATCCCCGCCCTGCCACCTGTGTCATAGTCGTTGTGTCCTTGGGCAAGACACTTCACCCACCTTTCCTCGTGTGAATGTCGATAGTTAGCCTGCTATCGGTGTGTGAATGGTAACGTGGGGAAAGGAAAACAGGTCTCCCCTTGCAAAAGAGTCTTCGGTCTCAATGGGATTTACCTGTATAAATAAAGGTTAAAAAAATAAATAAAAATAAGAATTGTGTTCCGACATTTCCCCAGGACGCCCACTATCAATAAAAATGTGTAAAGCTGTTACATTTGTCCGTTCTGTGCTACTGTAGAAGCATGGCGGTGTGCACTATATATAACAATGTGTAATCTGAAGCGGCTGCCTGAAGGAATTTACTGACTGATGAGGTGATTATGGTTTGTGATTGTGGTGGGTTTTGTTGTGTGGTTTTTACAGTAAAAATGTTGAACAAGAAGGGGACGCTCCCCTCATAGAGTCTCAGTCCTCTTCACAGCAGACCCGGGTTAGAATCCAGCCCGGGTCGTTCTCTGCATGTCATTCCCCTCTCTGACCCATTTCACCTCTGGCTATCCGATATGTCTAATAAAGAAAAAATTGCCCAAAAAATCTTGAAAAAATAAGTAAAAAGCTGTACAAGTATACAATGTGAAATTTGACGACCGTTTCAATGAGTGACTGTATACAGTAACTGTTGCCCCCCCCTTCACCCCTATTCCTCACCCTCTCCTCGGCCTGTAGCTAGCTGTCCCGTGGCTTGATTAGGACCGTCCAGATGGGCTATCAGCAGCAGCAGAAGGGTTCACCCTCAGGGGGCACAAAGACCCGCCAGCATGGGGCCAAGTATGACCTGAAACAGACAGCTCTTTAGCACCAAATTAGCTGTGTGTGTGTGTCTGTGTGTGTGTGCATGTGTGTGTGTGTGTGTGTGTGCGTGCGTGCTTGTGTGTGTGTGTGCCTGGGATGAACACAGAGCTACCACAGTTACATGCTGTTAATTCTTAATTCCATCAAAGAGGTGTTTGGGCGTCCCGTGTGGTGTTTGAAAAAGCTTAACTGGCCCTAATGTGCTACATTTCACAGTCCGTACAGTCAAGCTGCTTTAATTTTATAATAATAATAATAATGATGATAATACATTTTATTTAAAGGCGCCTTTTCTCAAGGACACCGTACAATCAGACAAAAATACAGCACAATCAATGCAGTTAAGAAGCAATTGAATTGAAAAAGATTAAAATAAAGTGGTCAGTGGATGAAGGTGATATGGTCAAATGGGAAGGGGAGATCAGGAGGGGTATGCATATTTAAAAGGTGTGTTTTAAGCTTTTTATGTTACATGCATTCATAAAAGTTCAAGATAACATTTGTGTTATTGCTCAGAAATTAATATAACGTTTCAAAGTGCTAAGACAGAGGAGAAGCAAGGAATTTGATTGGTTGAGGGGAATGTAATTAAATATTCCAACATTACATCCAGAAGTGACATTGTGTGGAGCTACGTAAGAGGAGCTATACAATCGTGTAGACTAGTGAACAAGACCAACGTCACTATATTGTCCTTATGATGAATTTAATCCAAAAATACATCTGGTAAAACTAACTGTCTGCTGCACGCCACAAGGGGGGCGCTACTAATTCAAATATAATGCTTTGCTACAGTCACACTTCAAATCACTTAAAGGAATACTTCACCCATACGGAACCAGCGTTCTATCATTATAAAATCACTATTATAATATAATGAATGAGGTTTTTCTTCCCTCAGTCTTCCCTTGGCCCAGCTGTCCTGATAATCCTGACCCTTACTGTGATGTCACAAGAAGGAAACTGTAGGGTTAGACAGTGAGACCATAAAACACTCTTTCTGCCTTTTCTCAGGCCTTTAAGTGGCTTGACAAGGTGGTTTTAGCCCATAGGACGTCACTGCTTGTGTACTATTGCTTGTACTAAATAGTCACCTTCACATGTAAAAATGGGCTCATTTATGTTCTTTAGCAGACTAGTGTGACTGGGAATTTCCTTTGTGTGTGTGCTTGTGTGTCCGTGTGTGTGTGTGTGTCTGTCCATGTGTGTGTGTGTGTGTGTCAACGTGTTCCTTATGTGTTTGTGTGTGTGTCAACGTGTTCCTTATGTGTTTGTGTGTGTGTGTGTGTGTGTCAACGTGTTCCTTATGTGTTTGTGTGTGTGTGTGTGTCAATGTGTTCCTTATGTGTGTGTGTGTGTGTGTGTGTGTGAGAACAAAGTGCTAATGTGCTCCACTAATACAGAGGCTGTGTAATCCTCTGTGCCAGCTGTTGAGCCTGTGGTTGGCTGGTGGCGTGTGTAATGTTTAAAACAGTCACACGGCTGCATGTTGGAGGTTGGAAATAAATGGTGAAGCAATTCAAATAACACACACACTCTCTCACAGACACACTCGCTCACTCACACACTCACTCACTCACACACTCACTCACTCACACACTCACTCACTCAATCCCTCACTCACACACTCACTCACTCAATCCCTCACTCACACACTCACTCACTCACTCACTCACTCACTCACACACTCACTCACTCACTCACTCACTCCCTCACTCACTCAATCCCTCACTCACACACTCACTCACTCACTCACTCTCTCACTCACTCACTCACTCACTCACTCACTCACTCACTCACTCACTCACTCACTTTCACTCACACACACTCACTCACTCACTCCCTCACTCACTCACTCACTCACACACACACACTCAATCATTCACTCACACACTCACTCACTCCCTCACTCACTCACTCGCTCACTCACTCGCTCACTCTCTCTCTCACTCACACACACACACACACACACACACACACACACACACTTTCCACATTACTTTGAATTCAGTGGCTCTCCTCTCTTTTCATGTGCTTATAAACCTTATATTGCAGCCTTAAATTTTATGATAATCTTAAATTTTCTAAAATACATTTACAGAAGAACCTCTCTCTTTCCTTAGTAAAGCATTTACTAGGTAATATAATCTCCTGGCTCACGTGGGTGTTTTTTTGGTAACACTTTATAATAACTATCCGTTGTAACTCGTTAATAGAGCATTAGTAAACTCTTAATTAATGATTATTAATGATTTGTTAAGTGTTTGTTAGCAGTCTGTTAAGGATTTATAACAATGGTAGATAGTTAATAGCTTAATAATTGAATCAGTTCATCTGGGAGGTAATCCGAGATACCGACGAGGCTGAAATAGGCTATAGACTATACACAGTGCATGGGCAACTGAGGGCAGCCCCATTTTCAAATATTTTTAAATAAACTCAATACACACTGTGCATGCCATGGACTTGAACGTGACGTGATCAGTTAATCTCGGATTACCTCCCAGATGATCTGATTAAATTATTAAGCTATTAACTATCTACCATTGTTATAAATCCTTAACAAACTGCTAACAAACACTTAACAAATCATTAATAATCATTAATTAAGAGTTTACTAATGATCTATTAACGAGTTACAACGGATAGTTATTATAAAGTGTTACCGTTTTTTTTTTTAAGATAATTTTTTCTCATTTAAAGCTTTATTAGACAGAACAGATTTGAAATCGCGAGACAGAGAGACAGAGAGAGAGAGGGGGGATGACCTGCAGTAAAGGTCCACGGGTCAGATTTGAACCCACGACCACTGCAACGAAGGCCGGAGCCAATATGGTACACGCTCTATCCACGACTACACCAACAGAGCACTCTAACACATGGATGATTTAACAATAACCTCATCCTCCCTTTGGTGTCCCGGACAGCTGTTCCTAAAAGCTTAAATTGATTTTTTTATTTGGTGGTTTTAAACATGGGAGGAACCGTGGACTGGAATAGTGAAGGAGCAGGTGCATATAAAGCTTTGAGGCTTTAACAAGGGAGGGTCTGTTATTAAGTGCAGTAATAAAGATCTATATATACTGTATACAGCTCAAATGAAGAGACCACTCCTAATGTTCAGTGTTTCTCGTTTTATTATGTATAGGCATATGTTTGAGTAGAATGAACAGTTTGGTTTTATAATATAAACTACTGACAACATTTCTCTACCAAATTCCAAAACAGAGCATTTCCTTTAAGTAATGTAGAGGTGAAAATTGAAGGAAAATCCAGACTGGTCTCTTAATTTTTTCCAGAACTGTATATAGCCTATTGCATTACTCACTAAAAAAAAACCAATTGTAGGCGTATGAAAAAGACACACATGCTTATTATGGCGAAATTACTGGACATATTAGGACTTTGATTACATATCCAGTCATTCCCTATTTAATTAGCAATAGAATAGAATATACTTTTTTATTTCAAAGTACAAATGAGATTCAGTGTGCTACTTATATTCACCAATGCTAGAAAAAATGCACACAAGGTAAAACATAAAGAAATAAGGACAACTACAAATACAATAAATATAGGTCTTTATTTACGTGATGCAGGACAAGACAGATGAAAGACATAACATCAGGTGAGGGACATGACAATTTAAGTGTTCACATTTAAGACAGAACAGATGAGACAAAAACAAGCAGGAGGTCATTGCGTATTTTTACATTGTTGTTGACAGGCTGTGTGTGTGTGTGTGTGTGTGTGTGTGTGTGTGTGTGTGTGTGTGTGTGTGTGTGTGTGTGTGTGTGTGTGCGTGCGTGTGTGTGTGTGAATGCAATCATATCATTAAATATAGGTCTAGTATACTGTACATGTAAGGCAAGGCAAGGCAAGTTTATTTCTATAGCACAATCCAGACACAAGGCCATTCAAAGTGCTTTACAGGGGCAAGATTAAAACACATAAAACACATTAGAAAAGCGAATGAATATAAATACAACATTTAAATAAAATATAAATTGCAGGTTAAAATGGAAACAGAAAAGTCTTCAGACTGATGTAGTGCAATCCTAATCGATACCTAACCTCACAGCGACACTCTGACCTCAATCCCTTACATTAAAATAGTCCAATTGCAAAGTGGGACCAGGTGAACTGCCTTCACTTTAGATGATATTAGGCTACTCAACTCTGCAGTATTCTTGTGCGGTCACCTGTATGGGCGATTACTGTAAGTCTATTCTAACCACCTCTGTCCGCTGTCCTGTGTGTGTGTGTGTGTGTGTGTGTGTGTGTGTGTGTGTGTGTGTGTGTGTGTGTGTGTGTGTGTGTGTGCGTGTGTGTGTGTGTGTGTGTGTGTGTGTGTGTGTGTGTGTGTGTGTGTGTGTGTCTGTCTGTGTGTGTGTGTGTGTGTGTAGCTTTTGCCTCGTCGCGCGCCAAACGTTACCCGTCCCAGCCACAGCGAGGGGACAGATTGCAGCGGTGGCCTTCCCTGCTCCGAAGATGCGTTCAAGCGCTACTCGGAAACGGCAGATTCAAATGTTAGGAGTCCCAGATGCAAGTATTTTTTCGCAGCATTTACATTGGGATATTTTTTTTGAAAAGGGTTTCCATTTCATTCCCTATCAAGGTTAATACATGTATGTTGTTATTGTGTTAATTAATTTTTCATTATATTTATATATTTTTTATTTTATAATGGAATTTTTCATAGGCTTGGTACATGGCATACATAATGTGTTTCAGAATGCAGGAACATTCAACGTACAATTGTCATGGAGGCGTACTCAAGATTGTAAGTCTGGTTAACACAAACGGCTAAAGCAACAGAAGGTTGAAAAGTAATATTTATTTGAATTTGAAAAGCACGTGCAATATTGAATTTTGCACTGCAACTGCTAGTTTTATTTTACTCTTTATTTTAATGTTTTATTATTATTATTATTATTATTATTATTATTATTATTATTATTGTTTATTTATTCTGTGTAACTGTCTGTTTATGTCTTGTATCACTTTGTGGTTCCTTGTATTGTCTCACATTAAAATAAAATCTTAAAAAAAAAATTAAAAAATAATATATGAACAACTATGCATACATACAGACTACTAAATAAAGATTAATTAAGTATATACATTATTTGATGTAACCATGTCATCTTTTCAACATGAGGGAAAGTAAATGCCACGTGAGGCAGCTGTGCTAACTTTTTTATGATCTCTGAAATATTCATAGAAACTTCCGCACGACTATGTGAACAGTAGACGTATGATAAAGAGCTGGCAGGATAGACAGAGACACGCAATACACTCACACACACGCACACACACACAAACACACACTCACACACACACACACACACATACACACTCACTCACTCACTCAATCACACACACACACTCACTCACTCACTCACACACACTCTCTCTCTCTCTCTCTCTCTCTCTCACTCACTCACTCACTCACTCACTCTCTCTCTCTCACACACACACACACACACACACACACACACACACTCACTCACTCACTCACTCACTCACTCACTCACTCACACACACACACACACACACACACTGCTGCAACAAAGCTAAAAGAGATAATACTGTATCGCCTTGATTTAGTTAATTAATTTATAGTAGCTTTCAGTTCATCTAGGCGTCATTGCATCTTATATCGCCATGTGATGCAACTCTTAGCTCAACACACATGAAATTTAAAAGAAAATTCAAATTGCACTCGTGACATCTCCATGTAGCACTTACGTGTGGCACCTTGTAGTTTAGTTTATTTGAAGCTACGTATAGTACTTATTATGTGATTCCTGTTGTTCTGAGTTTGTACCGTCAGGGTTGAATGCACTTAAAGGCCTACTTCACCGGTGGGAATATGAAGGTGTATTGAATTCTGAGATCCTATTTAGTATAAATGTGCAAAAAAAAATTGAAATCGGATCATCCTAGCCTGAGAAAAGGCAGAAAGAGTGTTTTATGGTCTCACTGTCTAACCCTACATTTTCCTTACTGTGACATCACAGTAAGGGCTAGGATTAACAGGACAGCCGGGCCAAGGGAAGACTGAGGGAAGACAGAGGGAAGAAAAACCTCATTCATTATATTATAATAGTGATTTTATAATGATAGAACGCTGGTTCCATATGGGTGAAGTATTCCTTTAATCTCCTGGAAGCGTTTGGATCCCCCAACACTGGCAAGATTCGAGATTCAAGATTCAAAATGGTTTCATTGTCATTGTGCATAACAATTACAGAGCAGTCGCTGGCAATGAAATCCTTTAGCTCTGGCTCCTCCAAGACAAGGCAAGGAAAGGCAACTTTATTTCTAAAGCACAATTCAGACACAAGGCCATTCAAAGTGCTTTACAGGGGGCGAGATTAAAATACACAATACACATTAGAAAAGCCAATGAAGGGCGCTCCGGTGGCGTAGTGGATAGAGCGTGTACCATATTGGCTCCGGCCTTCGTTGCAGTGGTCACGGGTTCGAGTCCGACCCGTGGACCTTTACTGCAGGTCATCCCCCCTCTCTCTCTCTCTCTCTCTCTCTCTCTCTCTCTCTGTCTCCCCATTTCAACTCTGTACTGTCAAATAAAGCTTGAAAATGCCAAAAAAAAAGAAGAAAAGCCAATGAATAAAACATTAAAATAAAATAAGAATTACAGGTTAAAATGGTGCAACAGTGCAATATAAGAAAGTAGGAGAGCAGAGGCCTAAATACAAAATTAAATAAATGTAAAATGTAAACAGACGTGTTTATCCAGTCGACTGGTATAAAGTGGCAAGTTTAAAAGTGTCATATAGTGGCGGGGGGCTAAGTAGCTCAGGAAGCAATGTGGGTTAAGGAGTTGTGGAGCTGTGTTGGAATAGAAAAATGTACGTACATTGCCAAGGGGAAGCAGAGGGACTTTGTCCAGCTCTGGGAGCTATACATGGCTATGATGACTAGTGGGAACATAAGATGATTTTTTATGTTTTTTCATTATTATTATTTTATTTACTTTTTATGTTTTGAGCAGATTGTGTGTGTGTGTTGTGAAAAAAATACAATAAAGATATTGTTTTGAACACACATTATGGTGTCCAACTTTTTCCGCTTGCGCCTGAATGCACCATGTGACCGACAGAGAGAGAGAGAGAGAGAGAGAGAGAGAGAGAGAGAGAGAGAGAGAGAGAGAGAGAGAGAGAGAGAGAGAGAGAGAGAGAGAGAGAGACGGGGACAGGGATCGAAGAGAGAGGAGAGAACTGAGCTAAACAGGTGGTCTGGAAACACACACACAGAAAACAATGTCGCCCGTCGGGGACAAGCGGAAGCGCCTTTAGTGATTCCCTCGTTCGTTTTCTGGGAAGGAATACTTTATAACAACCGCCATATATGCGAGTCTTTTTATATCTAACCGCGGATTTATCCACCAGCTCCACTTCCACAGCCACCGTCTCCTGCTCTCGCTTTTACCCGGAATCTGGGCCACATCTTGGGATACAAAAACCATGAAAGTGACGGTGTGTTTCGGTAGGACCAGGGTGGTTGTGCCGTGCGGAGATGGGAATATCAAAGTGCTTACGCTCATTCAGCAGGCTGCCATGAGATACAAGAAAGCCATCGCCAAGGTAAGACAACCAGACTATAGGATACTTTGTTTTTAATTTGCTTTTAGCGGATTATTTTTTGTTTTCTTTCCCTTGGTAACATTGTTGCTACGTACAGTACAGTACAGTACAGGGGGCTCTGGTTGGGTCTGCTATGCTGCACACGCACTCAACATGGCGCAAACTTAAAATCCCTGTTTGCAGTAAGGAGGGAAAAGAAGAGAGGGAGACTGTGTGTTTCGGCTTGTCTGCTCTGCTCGTGTGGCACCGTTTGTTCAGCTAATGAGCACACACACACACACTTATTCGCCGTGTGTGTGTGTGTGTGTGTGTGTGTGTGTGTGTGTGTGTGTGTGTGTGTGTGTGTGTGTGTGTGTGTGTGTGTGTGTGTGTGTGGCTACTGCTTTGTCAAAGAAAGGCGCAGCGCCATTGTGGTTTTTGTGTGTGTGTGTAAAAGCCACAAAAAACTTCCACTGGGATTTTCCTAGTGCAAGAAAAGTAGTCCGTTATTATAATGTGTTGCAGCTCGGAAGAATACACAAATAGGCGAGTCAGTGATAGGCCTACACGTATTTAGATACTTTACTAACCCAGTTTGTAAATAGTTTGAGTTGAGTTCATGCCTGTTGAAAGTTGCCAGCAGCAGAGATTAGCCTACTAGCAACTTTAGCCGGCTGCAAAACTAGGGCTTCAAGCTTGCAGGGCAGTGCAAAGTTATAATGTAATTACTCTAGTCCTATCGGCTTAGTCTACATACACTTCTGTTTTAAGAATGACGTTTTAAAAAGTTTCTTATGACGTTATTGGGGTCATTGTGGTATGAGGGAGAGGTTGCTAGGTGAACTTTAGTTGTAGGCTACTGTTGGCACCTTTCATACTGTAAATGCTGCTCAAAGTCCTTTGCAGTTATATAATGCATTACAAGTTTCACAATTGAAATAGACATAGGCGTACAATGAACGGAGACTTGACAATAATAGTACACATAAGATAGAATAGAGTAGGAATATGAAGTGCTAAGTGTCGCAAAGAAAGCAAGGCATTTTTGGTCAGATCAACTAAATTATAAAGGCATTTGAAAAAGGCATGTGAGAGCATTAACTGTGTCAGTTAATACAATACATATGATACAATTGTAAATCAGGGGATACATGAGAACAGCCATTCAAAAACAGCATATGTAGCTCTGTTTAGCGTGCACATTTAAAGAGGTGTTGCTAGGTTAGGCTATAGGTTCAAATTATGATAGTTAGGTTTAATCAGTGATGTTTCAAATGTATAGTAAGTAAGTACTTGTTGCATTATATGGCTCTTGTATGTAGGCTACTAAATGCATATACTCTCTGAGCAGTATGTTTTAATTGTTTGAGCTTGCACCACCAGTGTACTAAACAATTCCTTGCACTATTTAAGTATTTAGAATTGATCAAATGTAAATATTGTGTATGTATTCTGATGTATGTCTTGTCATATGCACAATAAGAAACATGTTCTCAGTCATACAACGACGTTATTCCTTTGTTTTCCACAGACTGAATGCCGAGAAAGAAACATGAAAATATGCAATATACATGTAAAATTGAAAGAAAGCAGCAACAATACAGAATATACAATGTACAAGGTAAATGGAAGAGCAGCAACTAGGTACAATAATACATTTAAGTTAAAATAAGACAGACTTGAGGCCCTGTTTGAGAGGGAGGGAAAGTGGCAATCTCCAGCTGACCGTGTGTGTGTGTGTGTGTGTGTGTGTGTGTGTGTGTGTGTGTGTGTGTGTGTGTGTGTGTGTGTGTGTGTCTAGAGCACACATGGAGCTGACACATAACTCTCCCAGATTAAAGGAAAACCTAAGAAAACTTGTGTCATGATGTTGAGGTAGAGAGAGATAACCTCTGCACTCGCTTTAGGGCTTTATGTCCAAGGTTAGGTCACACACACACACACAGACACACACACACACAGACACACACATGGTTAGGGCAGATACACACAGGCACACACACACATACAGACATACATATACATACCAGGCCGACACACACACACACACACACACATACATGGTTAGGGCACACACACACACACACACACACACACACACACACACACACACACACACACACACACACAGACA